>KV019621.1:574048-592026 GCA_001598015.1 Dorcoceras hygrometricum | reverse complement strand
AAACAGCCGCCGCCTCCCTCCCTCTCACACGCCGCCGCCGCCGCCGCCGCCGTCTTCGCCGGAAAATTGGTTTCCGGCCAACTCGACGTGGAGAATCCGTTCGTGCTGATCTCGTCCGGGCTTCTAGTGCAGCCTGACGAAGGATTCTCGGATCTGGTCGTGGACCCTGATTGGCGTAACTACCGCAATCTACCGAGAAGAGCCGGGTTCTTGAAACACCGGTTGGAGCCAGGCACAAGTGCCAGCGAGGTAACACGCTTAAAACATCCTATGAATGTCGTAGTATGTTATTTGTTTTTCATATTGATCGCCTCCCGGCACCTGTTTATTGTTCTTCCGCTGCCTAGCCGGGGGGCGGATCTGGATCCCCAACAGAAACTGCGAACTCCTCTGCATTCCTCGAAATCCCCCAGTTCTGCACTTCCTCCACCTTCGATGCGTCAACAGAAATCCCATATCTCGACACAATATGCGCTAAGAATGCCACCTGCTCCAGCCAAAACTCGCACTTGCTGAACTTGGCATACAATCTATGCTCCCTCAAAGTCAGCAAAGCCGTCTTCAAGTGCTGCCTATGCTCCTCAAAACTCCTCGAGTAGACCAGGATGTCATCGATGAAAACTATAATGAACTGGTCTAGATACAGCATGAATACCCTGTTCATCAGATCCATGACAATCGCTGGGGCATTCGTCAGGGCAAACGGCATCACCAAGAACTCGTAGTGGCCGTCGCGTGTCCTAAAAGTAGTCTTGGACACGTCCTCCTCTCTAACTCTCAGCTGATGATAGCCAGATCTCAAATCAATCTTCGAGAACACCAAAGCTCCCTGCAACTGATCGAATAAATCCTCAATCCTGGGGAATGGATAGATATTCTTCACTGTAACTCGGTTCATCTCCCGGTAGTCGATGCACAATCTCATGCTGCCATCCTTCTTCTTCACAAATAACACTGACGCGCCCCAAGGGGAAAAGCTAGGGCGAATGAACCCCTTATCGAGCAAATTCTGAATCTGCTCCTTAAGCTCCTTCATCTCTATAGGAGCTAATCGATAAGGTGCCTTAGAGATAGGCGTTGTCCCTGACATTAGCTCAATAGAAAACTCCACCTCTCACTCCAGTGGAACTCCCACTACATCATCACGGAAGACATCTGCATAATATCTAACTACCTCCACATCAGATAGTGAAGGGCCTGCTGAATCTCCAGAAGCGGTAACACTGGCCAAGAATGCCTGACATCCGTGCTCGACTAGCTTCCTGGCCTGAATGAAAGATATAAATCTGGGCTTCGGAGGCCTCCTGGCTGCCTCAAATAAGAAAGCCTCCTGCCCTGGCGGTCTGATAGACACTGTCCTCCTATGAAAGTCTATCACTGCTCCAATCTTGTCAGTCAATCCATGCCTAGGATGAGGTCGAATCCTGTCATCGGCAAAACGACCAGATCTGCTCTGACCACGTGATCCTAAAACGTCATCGTCTCGCCCTACACGACGCTAGTCGTCGTCAAATCCTCTACTGATGGAACCGTCACGGGAGAGCTACCCCCATGCTCTCCGGAACAATACCCATCCTCTGTGTGAATGCACTCGAAATAAACGAGTGGGTCACCCCTGAGTCTAGCAAAGCGAGTGTAGTGATGCCAAGCACACGAATCTCGCCTGAAACAGAAACGTCACACAGATACGCGTTTACGGTCATACTAATCCCAAAAAGGCAGATTAGATACCTAAAACAGTTCTAAGTTCGCTAGCCCTATCCGTCAAAGTTCTCAAGGCAAGTTCTAGAAGTCCTACAGATCTACTTAGGTTCCACTCCTCAGCAACTAACGAGTCTGTAGTCCCCGCAAACTCCTTAGATCCCTGCTTTCGGAACCTCTCAACAACGTCCTCCTCATGCGACTTCCCGAGTCGCTCTGACTGACGCTCCAACAGCCTGGTAATCCCAGCTAGCATGTCAACGCTAGCTCTCTCCTACGGAGTCAACTGAGGTAGTGGGGGAGGAGGAGGTGTAGCATCATCTTGCTGGGTCCTATCACGTCGGGGAGACATTGTTCTGATACACCAAAACCTTATCACATAAATCTAAGTGTATGACTAAGCGTCTAGTTTTAAAACTCTAAAGTCAGAAAATCATGCATAACTAAACACATGCGACATGCAATCATAAGCATAAATCGTAAAACAGTAAAACTCACAGATTGGTAGTGCGACTTCTGAGCTCCACGCAGCAGGAAAGTACCCCACCAGAACCACCCCTCTGATACCAACTGAAACGAACCAGACTCTAAAATTTTTTTTTTTAATAAAAACATGTGCGGAATACTTCAACTTAAAGTATGGCTCGTTCCTTTTAAAAGCATTTATAAATCATTTTCTCCAAAAATACTTTAAGCATAAATAAAGGAATATTTAAAAACATTAAAACATCCATCCGGTATAATAATCAAATGAAGTAAACTGCGTCAAAATACTGAAAGTAAACGTGTTTAAAACCAACATCCAACTGTATCAACTCAAAATAACATTGCTGCGATCAAGGGGTACTGCTGCAACAGGCACTCAGATGTCCTCACCGCCAGTCGGTGTAAACTTAGCAGGATCATCACCTGCACCATTTAAACCTAGTGAGCCTAGAGGCTCAACATGCTCTATCGTATATCATAACAAAGCACATACTAATAAAATCGCATGCAGGCACATACTTGTGCAGGATCATCACCTGCACCATTTAAACCTAGTGAGCCTAGAGGCTCAACATGCTCTATCGTATATCATAACAAAGCACATACTATAAAATCGCATGCAGGCACATACTTGTAATAAAATAACGTTAAAAACATGAATGCGTACATGATCTTAAAACATTGCAACATACATTTCATATCGTACATACGTAACATAAACATACATAAGTCATGACATAACATAACATGAAAAACGTTTGAGTCGTATCAGTGAATGTGAGCGGGCGTGTGACTGATCAGTCGAAATAACCAACGTAAGTGGCGGTGTGGTTCACCCGACCTCAAGCCCGGATCCCTATATGTTACACCTCTATGCTTGCCACTTCACCATGTCGTGATCACATGGATCAATAGGCTCAAAATCATACATTAAAATAGGGGATCCCTGGGCCCGGCTACCCGACTAGCTCCCATCATTAAACTTTGCCAAATCACTTCAATCCCTCGGGTTTTATCTTTTAAAAGAACATGCCTTTAACATTCATGAAAAATCCACGATGCATGCATTTTGTAAAATTATGCAAGTTTAAAAGCTTAGCCCTTTAATGTATAATTAATCATTTCCTTTAAAAACATTTACGTACATAGCATACTATATATATAATTAATTATACATTTACTAGCTTATACATTTTTTCTACTTCGGTCAAGAAATGGTTCAAGAGTCTGGCCCATTACTTCTAGACTAAACATCGTTCTTAACTTAGTTGATTAAACGAATGTTCACCCCTTAAAACTTTTGCCTATTTTAATTAAATTTTTGACTTTATAAATCAAGGCTAAATTTTGACTCTTAACATTGATTTTGACTTATTAAAATCAATTTTTAACTTATAAAATCAATTTAAATCAATTTTGACCCCAAAAGCCGATTTTGACAAAAAGATCGATTTTGACCAAATTAAAATCCCAAAAATCGATTTTGACTTAATTAAAATTCCAAAGGCCTCAAATTTTACTAAAACTTAAAAATAAGCATAAATTTAATTATTTTAAAAGTTTGAATCAATTTTAAAACATCTGGCTATTTTCTTTAAAATTGGACCTTTGACTTAAAATTAAAATAACAGGTCCATAATTAAAATAAGTCGGACCAACTTTAAAATATATTGACTCAAGACTCGGCTAATCGACCCCGTCCAACCGAACCAACCAAACCGGTTCAATTGAACAGAACCAACCACCAAAAACCCTACTCCCATGCAATGTTCACCTCGACGCCGCCACGACAATCCGCCACAAACACACATCGACCTCCCTACTCCGGCCACCCTGGCCGGAGCCCCGCCGGCTGGACCACCCCCAGGTCCATCCTGTGCCATAGGAACCAACCAGGGCCCCAAACGTGCACCACACCTCACGAACGATGCACCTGAATCGGGCAGCCCACCCACGGCGTGTGATACCGTGCGGCCGCACGTCAAGTCCTGATCCAGCCATGATATAGCCAACTTATCGTCACCTATGGACCACCATGAACCTCCTAGGACCCTCACTCATCGATCTAGCCATGAGCCATGACACCTGGACCTTTCACTAATCGAACAGCATGAGATAAAGTCAAGAAACGTGAAAGCAGTTTCGTGTCATGCATGAAACTTGAACAAAGAGATATAGATCTGGATAAAAGACATTCAATTCATGCAAATTTTCATGAAAACAGTCTAATATAGTTTAAATGGTGAGAAAATAAGTTGATATCACATGCCTGGTTTGGTTGGAGAAGAGATTTGCGAGTTACCGACGTTGTAGACGCGAGATCGGGGCACCACCAGCTTTGGATCACCAAGCTTCACCAAGAATGGAGGAATTTCGAAAATTGCTTAAGGGGGAAGGATGAGGATTGATAGATCTGATTTAGGGGCTAGGTTATGGTTAAAATTTGTGTTTCGAAATAATGCAATGTGACACAATTGACCCCTATGATTTGATTAAGTAAAGGAAATGGAAAAAGACATGCTAGCCCTCCATTTAATTGAAAAAGGTAATTAAAACTTTATCGTGGCCTTGAAAAGGGTTTGAATTTCGAAATTGAAGCCTCCTCAAAATGTAAAACTTTAAAATTCAATAAAATAGCCCGTATAGGCGAAAAACGGGTTCCCCTCCAAAATAATCATAAAAACTCTAATTTTCAGAAATTGTTTCTTAAAATTAAATAATTTCATTCTTAAAAATCCCACAACTTAAAAATCTCAATTTATTTTCATTCCGGTCGGCCCTAATCTCGTCCACGCGTCTGTAATTCAAGCAGGCTGAAAAATAACACATGCATACCATGCAGCATAAAATCATAAATAAATCATATAAAATGGGATGTAATCATCTAAAAATATTTTCCGACTAGTCATGCACTCATTTCTATGTAGTCAGGAAATTTCTAGGTGTTACAAGTAGAGGGTACGATGTCCGGAGGATATATTTTCTAAGTGTTGGGAACTATTGCCGTAAACACAGTCAAATTCCGTTATATATACAACTTAAATCTTCCCAAATCTGATGAACAGTAGTCACCGACAAAACAGAACTCACAGCTGATACCAACTCAGATCTGAGTACTACTACATATCTGGACCATACGCTAAACCAGATCGCTACTACCAAACGACGTCGCACATGAACACGCTCATAGAGACCAGCTCACGCCAGATTTGGTTTCTCAAAACGGCGTCGCACCACAATCCAGATCTCACATCTCAGCTGATTACTCTAAACGACATCGTACAACCATCCAACTAGTTCATAAACATGTATCGCTAATCGGCGTCGCATCACTCTGAGCGACCAGCTCACACTCATTCAGATCTTGTCTAGGCCGATACTCACAAACCGCACCGGTATACACTAAACCCACGAACAGACCGATCTAACCAGTACTACCAGATTTCACTCTCAAATATGTTTTCTCCTAGAACGACGTCGCTTCACCATAACTCCAAATATTCAACTTCACGCTCCCTGAAGAACCCGCGACACAATTCTTAAGCGCTCAACCAACCAGATTTGACCATTCTACGAACCAGATCAGAGCTTTCACGCAAAAACCAACTATCTCTTCTTAAAATCTAATCCAACGCCCGATTAATTGTCCAAATAACTAATTAACGATTCAGACCTCACAGCCCTTGTGTGTGGATATCTTATGCTGTCTTAGGAGATAATAGTATGATAAATCTCTGGATAGAGTACTATATGTGCTTTAAGTAAATGGGTTTACTTAGTAGCACATGCGCTGTCGCTATTTGATCTCCAAGAAGTGTGCATGGCTATTGAATCACTAGCGACTCTCGATTTACCAATGGTCATTGATTCGATCGGGATATTTGAGATGAAAGGACCGTACTGTATGCTAACCATGACCAACTGGTTCTTGCAGGAACTATCAATGATACCTATGGGATCATGGGGCGATGTTGCTAGATGCTTTATCATGATCCGATGGGTCAGTCCGAAAATGTGTTTTCGAAGTCACAAAGAGTTGTGAGCCCACGGCTAGCTGTATCCCTAAACCATTGAGGGTCACATAAGTATTGGGTTTCCAATTCCCATACAGATATGGAACTCAAAATGTTGAGCATATTAGGAGGAATGTTGGGAGTATGACTTCCAAAATAAGCTAAGGGAGTATTTAGTTAATTGGAGTAACCTGCCACAAATAGATTTAGTGGTTCGAAAATTTGATTTGCATCCTAATGATCAGTTTTGTAAAATGATCATATCGGTGATATCTAATCATCGATCGGGATTATGATGAGACCAAAATCAAGGGAGTCAAAACGAATGTTCCCTGTTTGACTTGAACCGAATGTTCCCTGTTGACTTGAATTGAATGTTCATAGTTTGAGTTGAATCAAATGTTCACGGTTTGAGTTGAACCGAATGTTCCTAGTTTGAGTTGAACCGAATTCCCTCTATTTTGTTCAACTCAAACTCTATTCCTCCTTCTATAAATATGGCATTGAGGAGACACTTTCATAGACAAAAAGAAAAAACCCACTTGATTATTGAATCATAACTCTCCTCTCCCCTCCCATCCACTATCAGCCTCCTCCCGCTGTCACCGCCGCCGCTAGCCACCGCTGTCGCGTGCTGCCAGACCCCGTTCCGGCCATATTGGCAAGGAGAATCTGTTCGTGACAATTCATTATGCTTTCTAGTGCAAGGCAGCGAAGGAATTTGGAAACTGGTCATGGACCGGATTAGGCGAACAATCGGAGATTCAACCGTTGAAGTGCTATCGCCGCGTAAAACCGGAATAGTCGGAGCCGGGCACGAAGTCGCCGAAGATAAATATTTCTAAACATCCTATGCATGTTTAGATTTTGTTTTGTTCGTGTATGAGCGTTCTAGGGCATAAAATTTTTAAAACTTCCGCTGCGCCCTGGGAGCGTGGTCCGGATCCATCGCATGCTCCAACAGCAAGAACTATGGTTCTTGAAAGTGTTGAGCATCAAAAGATATATCGAGTTTGGTTTAAAGGAAAAATACTCTAAATACTCTCTAAAAATTGTACATACTGTCTAGAATTTAATTAAAAATAGTTTAGAAACATGTATGAACCAAAGCAGTAAATAAAGTACTTAGATGCTTTTATAGGAAACAAAAAATGGTACCCGTGAGCTCTCACACAGAGTAGGCACCAATTCATGGATCTATAATGTAGATTACGTGCATTTAAAAGAATTTTGAAAAACAGGACGCAAAATCCAAACGGTAGATCGCTCCTAAGCTGTATAAGCACGGAGAAGTGTTGCGTGCTGGTCCAGATCACGCATGATCTAATCTGTTTAAACATGAGCTGCAATAGCTCTGGTTCTTGAAATGTTTTAGCACCGAGAAGTAGATCAGGTATGATTAAAAATCATGCGGAAAGAAATTCAAAATACTCTCTGAAAATTGAAAGCTTAAAGACTGGTTTTATAACAATGTGATGTTAACAAAAAGCTGTAAACCGAGAGCTGTAAACATAGTACGCTGAGAATTTTTTTTATGAAGTTCGAAGGTAAATCTCCTACGTATCCCCTTCTTCCAAACTTGAAGGCATCATTAGAAGACTTTGATCTTACACAATGTGTACAGACCCACTCAGCTGGGATTTACCCTCTATCCAAAGCTGAACTCCTAGACTACACTGCACAACAGCTCGCAGGCTGTGTGACTTCGTCAACAAGAATATTTTTAACATCAATGTTCAAAGACTACATAGATTTGTGTATGTTTGGGTTGATTCACTCATCTATTCTATTAAGCTCATGGATCTCATATATGAGTGAGTCTGTGTGTGAGAAATATACAGTGTAAGCTCACTCTTGCTTATGTTTTCTCACACACTGAAGTGCTTCTATAAAGCCGATATCTTCATATTCTTCCCACGTTGTGCAGTTGACTATAGATTCTACATTTAAGCTCTCGGCTTGGGCACCATCTCACACCTGGACACTAGCTCAATTTGTACACCAGCTGCCACCTGAGTGTATAAGCTCTCGACTATTGCACATGCACTTCTCTATGATTTTCTCTCGTGCATCACTTCACTCTGTATGTTCAATGTTCTTGTGATATATAAAGTTGTGCAAATTATATTTGTTGGACACAAGTTCCTAACCATTGAAATTCTTCTGTAAATTTCTGACATAGTTGTATCTTGTGTCCTTCAACATTTAATGCGTTTGCAGCCTTTGTTGACTTTGAGCTCTGTGCTATTTAATGTGTTTGCAGTCTTTGTAGACTTTGAGCTCTGTCTCGATCAGAAAAATTAGTTTTTCTTCTAGTATTCTAAATAAAGCTTGTAAAAAGTAATTCGTCTAAGCTGATCTGGAAGCTTTGTTGTGATCTGATATGGTCTGGTCGAAGCTTCTGCTATGCTTTTTTTTAAGCTGATCTGAGCTGATCTGCTCTAAACTATGACTTTTTGCTCTTGTGCTGTTTCTATCTAATTTGTGATCTAATCTGATACGAATCCTGCTCTGATCTGATCTGCCTTTTTTGTTCTGTATACTCAAATATGATCTGTTCGTTGTTCTGTACTGCTCCATCTTGTAGTCTTTTTTCATTTGCTTCTATGATCTATCGTGGTATATAGGACTGTTGCTCTGAACCGATTCTGCCCCGATCTGATCTGATATCAGTTCTTGCTCTATGACGATATGTCCGAGCTGGTTTATCCGAGCTGGTCTTGTTGGAATAGCGGTGGCGGATCCGGATCCCACTTCCCGGGGCGCAGCGGAAAACAAAAATTTGCCCGAAAGTGTTCAATACATTAATATAAATCTACAAACATTCATAGGGTGTTCGTACATAGTTACCTTGCTGGCGTCTAGGCGCCTGGCTCCGACCAGTTTCACGAGGAAACCGGCACTTCAAACTGTAGGCGGCGGTAGATTCTCCAATCAGGTCCACGACCGGATTCAATCAGCCCAGAATCATTAAGAAGAGGATTAGTTTAACGTTCCAACATTTACGAATTAATGAAGCTTGATTAGGAGCTCGGATTTCTTCTGGAAGTGTTGGGTGATTCAGGGAACTGTGTATTGTTAAATCGTGCTAAGTGTGAGAACCAGATGAAGTAACCAGGCGAAGCGATTTGATAAATTAGCAGCAGGTTACTGTAGCTTGCGACTGGTAGAATTTTGAAATTCAGTTGAAGCGTTAGTGTTGATTTCAGCTGGAAGCAAACCCGCGAATACCAGACCTCCAATCAGCCTGCACTAGAAAGCTGATGGATTTAGCACGGACGGAAACTCCTCGTCGCGGTGGCCGGAACAAGTCCGGCAAGAGGCGGCAGCGTGTGGAGGAGCCGACGGCGGCGCGTGGCCGTGAGGCTTATGGAAGGGGGGCGGCCGACTTTTGCTTGATGGAGGCTAGGTTTTGTTGTGTAGTGATTGTATGTTTAGCCCTAGATGTAACTTATAATTATAAGTTAATCATGAGCTTCAACCGGCCCAATGGACTTGGGTCAAACCCAGGTCCATATGAACATTAGGTTCGTTTAATTTACCACGGTTTTATCATAACTCCGATCAACGATCAGATCGGACCGATCGACTCAGTTTCCAAAACAGAACATTATGATGTGAAAAATAATTTTTCAGATACCTAGTCCAAAATGACAGTTTTGCCCCTCAACAGTGGGTCGCAATTTCACCCCTGTTGAGTTTTAGGAAGTCGCACTCCCTAGAATCCTCCTCCTATGCTCAACACATTGAGCTCAGTTTCCATGCGGGAATCATGAATCTGGTACTTGTATGACCCTCAATGGTTCAGGGATACAGCAAGCCGTGGGCCCACAACCATTGTGGCTCCGAAATCATAATTTCGGACTTGACCAACGGATCATGGTAAAGCGCCTAGCAACATCGCGCCATGATCCCCTAGGTATCACTGATAGTGCCTGCAAGAACCAATTGGTCGGGGTTAGCGTATAGTACGGTCCTTTCATCACATATATCCCGATCAGATCAACGACCATTGATAAATCGAGAGTCGCTAGAGATCCGATAGCTATGCATACATCTTGGAGATCGAATAGTGACATCACGAGTGTTACTAGGTAAACCCATTTACCAAAACACTTCTAGTACTCTGGCCAGAGATTTATACACTATTATCCCCTCAGATAGCATAGGATATCCACGCATGAGAGCGAGCGGTGAATCCTCGACAACGAAGCATCGAATCCTACATGCATCGGGATCTCACCCAATCCCACCGCCTAATGACCCCAAGTGAGTCGTCAAACGGGTCAAAGTGAGACGCCTATCATGTAGAGTCTCAATGACGTTTCGAGTCGTGAGGACTAATCAGTACAACCAAGACCTCGGACTTTTCCACTCAACAAATGGTAACCACTTGGAAAGTCCGAACGAGGGTAGTTCGATAGATCACCAGGTCACTATCCATCTGCATGCTCAGAACATCACAATGTTCCCTACCAATGAAACCTGGTACTTCGCATCGCAGATGCTAGTCTCAAGCTCTGGAGGCCTTATCCTCATTTTGACGGCCCAATCGACTAGGAACAAGTTCAGAATACACAGTGACTATTAGATGTGTTTCATGATAGCCGTCATACCCACTATCACATCTAATCATACACTATGGTGTATTCTAGGTCTTTATCCAACACAATTGTTAACATTATAATCATAATGAAAATAAAGAACGCCATAAACAAAATGCGAATATCATATATAAAGACTGTCATATACAAGAGTCTATAAAACCCACACGCCACAAGTTGGCTAGTTGGGCATCTACTCTAACAATCTCCCACTTGCCCTATAGCCAACTACTCATCAGACTCAGTCCCATTGTTTCGTGATGTTTTTCAAACAACGGTCCTGGCAAGGGCTTCGTAAGTTGATCAGCAACGTTGTCCGCAGAGGCGACTCTCTCAACTGCTATGTCACCTCTAGCCACAATATCCCGGATTATGTGGTATTTCCTCAGTATATGTTTGGATCTTTGGTGAGACCTAGGCTCCTTTGCTTGCGCAACGGCACCCGTGTTGTCGCAGTACATCGGGACTGGACCAACTCCATCAGGAATGACGCCCAACTCTTGGACGAAATTCCTTATCCAAACCGCCTCCTTAGCAGCAGCTGATGCTGCGATGTACTCAGCCTCAGTGGTTGAATCCGCGATTGTGTCTTGCTTGGAACTCTTCCAAGAGACAGCACCACCATTGAGCATGAATACAAATCCAGAGGTAGACTTCGAGTCATCCACGTCACAATGGAATCTAGAATTAGTATAGCCTTACAATTTCAGTTCACCACCCCCATAGACCATTAACATATTCTTAGCCCTTCGCAAGTACTTAAGAATATCCTTCACAGCCTTCCAATGCAATTGGCCGGGGTTGGCTTGGTAGCGGCTCGTGACACTCAGAGCATATGCGACATCCGGTCTAGTTGAGATCATGCCATACATAATACTACCTATTGCCGAGGCATATGGCACACGTGTCATACTCTCTATCTCTTCATCAGTCTTCGGACACATAGACTTAGATAGAGTGACCCCGTAGCATATAGGTAGGTGTCCTCTCTTGGACTCTTCCATAGAGAACCACTTAAGTATGGTATCGATGTAGGTAGCTTGGGTGAGTCCGAGCATCCGTTTCGATCTATCCCGATAGATCTGTATTCCAAGAATATAGGATGCTTCACCCATGTCCTTCATCGAGAATCTACTAGACAACCATACTTTGGATGACTGCAGCATTCCTACATCATTCCCAATGAGTAGAATGTCATCAACATAAAGTACGAGGAATGTCACAGCACTTTTAACTACCTTCTTATATACACATGGATCCTCGGGATTCTTGATGAAACCAAATTCCTTAATTGTTTCATCGAATCTTAGGTTCCAACTCCTCGATGCTTGTTTGAGACCGTAAATCGATCTGAAGTTTGCATACCTTATGCTCACTTCCCACAGATGTGAAACCCTCAGGCTGCATCATATAGATCTCTTCCTTAATATTTCCATTAAGGAACGCAGTTTTCACATCCATTTGCCATATCTCATAGTCGTACCATGCGGTTATGGCTAGTAAGATTCTAATCGACTTGAACATTGCCACTGGTGAGAAGGTTTCATCATAGTCAACACCTTGCCTTTGAGTTTAACCTTTCGCGACCAGTCGTGCCTTGTAGGTCATTACCTTACCATCAGGTCCAAGTTTTCTCTTGTATACCCATTTGCACCCAATAGGAACAATTCCTTCGGGAGGGTTAACAAGAGTCCAAACTTGGTTCGCATGCATTGAGTCAAACTCAGATTGCATTGCTCCAAGCCACAAATTAGAATCAACATCGGAAATTGCCTCCTTGAAAGTTATTGGATCAGATCCAACAACTTGATCACCTTGTTCATCTTCAAGGAGAAAACCATATCTCTCAGGAGTCCTAGGGACCCTTTCGGATCTCCTAGGTGCGACCATTTCTGGTACTGGCTCTGGAGGCGCAGGAGATTCACTTGGTACTTCAGTTGGTTCTCGAACCTCTTCGAGTTCTACTATATTGCCTTTTCTATCAAGTAGAAATTCCCTTTCCATAAAGGTGGCATTCCTAGAAACAAACACTTTTGTTTCGCTGGGATAGTAGAAGTAGTATCCAATGGAATTCTTTGGATACCCAACGACGTAACATAAGATGGATCTCGTATCCAGCTTATCTCCCACTGTCTGCTTCACGTAAGAAGGACATCCCCAAATTATCATGTATGACTATTTGGGTGGTTTGCCCATCCACATATCAAATGGAGTCTTATCCACTGCCTTGGTGTGGACATTGTTCAACAACATTACCGCTGTTTCGAGTGCATAGCCCGAAAACGAGGTAGGAAGCTCAGTGAAGCTCATCATAGATCGAACCATGTCCATCAAGGTTCGATTACGATGCTCCGCTACACCATTGAGCTGTGGTGTGGCCGGAGGGGTCCACTGTGCAAGAATCCCATTCTCTTTCAGATAGTCTTGAAACTCAGCACTCAAGTATTCACCACCTCGATCGGATCGAAGTGCTTTAATACTTTTGTCTAATTGATTTTCTACTTCAGCCTTGAATTCTTTGAACCTTTCAAAGGATTCAGACTTGTGCTTCATTAAGTACAAGTACCCATACCTAGAGTGATCATCGGTAAAGGTGATGAAGTATGTGTGATCGTACTTAGTACCAATACTAAGTGGACCACACACATCAGTATGGATCAAATCCAATAGGCCTTGAGCACGTTCAGGCTTGCCCTTGAAGGGTTGTTTAGTCATCTTTCCCTTGAGACAGGACTCACAAGTTGGTAGGAAGTTAATGTCTGATAGATCAAACATGTCACTCCTAACTAACTTGTTCATCCTACTTAGAGAAATATGACCTAGCCTAGCGTGCCAAAGTTGTGCTGGGTTTAAGTGATCGTATTTCCTTTTAATCGTTGTTGTATGTGTTTCGACATCGCGAGTTGGAACGTCCTTTAATTTTAAGGTGTATAAATCGTTTTCGCGTTCCCCAATTCCAATTAAACATTTATTCTTGTAAATATTGCAAATCGAATTAGCAAACATACAAGAATATCCATCACTATCAAGCATAGAAACAGAAATAATGTTCTTTTAATTCGGGAACAAACAAAACGTTTCTCAATAACAACTTAAAATCAGAAGATAGAAATAAATAAACATCTCTTATAGCTACTGCAGCAACTCTTTCTCCATTGCCAAGCCTCAAGTGGGTCTCACCCTCTCTAAGACGTCGGCTTCTTGTCATCACCTGCAAATCATTGTAGATATGAGATCCACATCCGGTATCAAGTACCCAAGAAGTCGATTTAAGAGACATATTTATTTCGATATAGAACATACCTTTCGCAGTTCGCAACTGCTCGAGGTACTCCTTGCAGTTCCTCCTCCAATGCCCAGGCTTGTGGCAGTGGTGGCAAACATCCTCAGACTTGTTCGGCTTGGAAGCCTTTGCCTTTGGCTTCTTAGTGGGCTTTTCCTCCTTCGCAGGGGTAGAACGCTTCTTACCCTTGCGTCTGGGCCCCTTTTTCGCAGAGGAAGAAGAGCCCATAAGAAGTACGGGATTGTCCTTCTTTATGGTTCCTTTGAACACTACAAGCATGTTAAGCACCACTTCAAGGGTGGCTGCCAGCTTGTTCATGTTGAAGTTGACCACAAAGGGGTCGAATGGAGCGGGTAGTGAGAGGAGAAGCACATCCACAGACAGCTCGTGTGGAAGTGTGATATCAAGGCCCAATAGCTTTTCAACGAGCCCAATCATACGAACCCCATGCTCGCGGACCGAAGTCCCATCGCGCATGCGGCTTGTCATAAGCTCCTTGACAGCCGTGAACCTCTCATGTCGAGAGTTCTCCCCATACAGTTCTTTGAGATGAAAGATTATGTCAGCAGCATACTTTGTCTTCTCAAAGCGCCGTTGCATTTCGTTGGACATCGATGCCATCACATAGCATCGAGTCTTAAGCTTGTCGTCCCACCACTGTTGAAGCGTAACCAGCTCCTCAGGGCTGATATCGGCAGGGGCTTCCTTCGGAGGGCTCTTCTCTATCGTATAAAGAAGTTTCTCCGAAGCCAA
This sequence comes from Dorcoceras hygrometricum, assembly GCA_001598015.1. Lineage (NCBI taxonomy): Eukaryota > Viridiplantae > Streptophyta > Magnoliopsida > Lamiales > Gesneriaceae > Dorcoceras > Dorcoceras hygrometricum. The sequence continues at coordinate 577,186 of KV019621.1, read as the reverse complement.
CACAATGTTGAGGTTTCGAAGCCAGTCTTGGTAGTTCAGACCGGTGAACTTGTTGCTATCCAGTGTAGCAGCGAGTGGGTTTTTGATCGAAGACATTATAAATGCAGTTATACTGAAAAGAAAACAGACATACATTACTAACTATATATGAAATAACGCTAAGACATAAAACAAGGTCGTTTAGTTCTATGAATTATCCTCCCAGTATTTTAACGATTTCACCACCCTCTAATGAAATTGGGAAAACAAGTTCCCTTAGTGGGTACACGGAGCCCAATCAAGCAATCATGGTCCCGAATAATATCAGCCAACCATGACCCCCAAAAGGTAGTTTCCAATTGCAACCGGTGCAACCTCCATGTATTCACCTCACGTCCAATAAGGGCCCAATAATATGACGCCGTTTACTATCACGTGTCAAGATGACCCATCAATGTTGAGTCGTGAAGGACGGTCCCATTAACGTCCCCAGTAATATGAGCCAACATTAAATGGAGTTCCAACCGACTCACAACAATTGTCAATGGCGTGGACAGCTTTCCGGCATACATAACCCCCTCAATAATATGAGCCGGGCCATGTATGCGGGTAGCATCGGCGTACACCCATTGTTGATGGAAGATAGGGATAATTTAAACAGATTTAATTTCCCTTTAGTTTATCGAATAAACTTTTATCTTGATATAAGTTTTAAATCGTATTTAAAACGAGGGCTTTTATTTTTGAAAATTTGGTCTCATTCAATTTTAAATCAAAATTTAAAACATGCGGATTCAACATATATATCAAATATATAACTAACTTTGGGATGATCGATCGCGAGAGCTATGCGGTCCGTGGTTGCCAATCATGGACCTGGGTCCAATCCTAGGTGAAATGCAATATGCAATGCAATCCTATTACAAGTGCTTCCGGTTTTACAGATCTTCGGTCTTCAATATCTTTGATCTTCATGGGCCCACCATCTTCAAAAGTCCTCCCACTAAATCTAGTAATTTACATTTAAATTGCCATGACAAGTAAGGGATACAATTTTAAGGGGTGAGAACGGGCCACAAACAGGCTCACTATAAAAATGATAATCAATAATATTAAAACAACCAAAATCACAAAACCTAAAGCATACACCTAACACATTGAGCACGGCTCTCGATCATCCCAAACATGCAATCAATCTAATTAACTTGCATAAATTAAATAATCAAATTATTTACTACAAAATCATATTTTAATTGTAAAATCGCATTTTATAATAAAATCGCATTTTGTCGATAAAATCAAATTTTAATCAACAAAATCATATTTTAATTATAAAATCATATTTCACAAAAATCATATTTTGCAATTTTAATTGCATCATATTGGGCTTAAAGGAATTTTAGGCCCAAAATCTCAAAAATTTCAAAATCGACCAATATCGGCCCAAAAACTTCATGGGCTGCCCGGGACATGGCCCGAACTAAACCTAGAAGGAAAAATCAGCAGTCGCAACAATCTGCCAGGAATCACGTCGGACGGCGGCCACACGGCGGCGGCCACCGCCACCAAATCGCGCGCTCTACAAGGCCGCGCGCATGATGCCGATCAACGCACACGGCCGCGCGACCAATTGCGCAACAGATTGCGCAACGTCGCTTGCAACGGCCAGCCACTACCGTGCAACAAATTGCGCCAGTCCAGCAGCCACCGTGCGTCTCCAGCATGCACCAGCTCTCGGCAGATCGCGCAACCATGCGCTGGGCAACAGCCAGCGATCGCCTCCCATGCGCGGCTAGCGCGCAAGTGCCGTGCGCACTCATGCGCGTGGGAGAGGGGCGCCGCCGCACACGGCGGCGGCCGACGGCCATACAAAAATTTTGTTTTTCGATTTTAAACTTGAGATCCATGCAATTCAGGCAACGATGTATTGAAGGATCCGAGCCTTGGCACTGATACCACTGTTGGAATAGCGGATCCGGATCCGGATCACACTTCCCGGGGCGCAGCGGAAAACAAAAATTTGCCCGAAAGTGTTCAATACATTAATATAAATCTACAAACATTCATAGGGTGTTCGTAGATAGTTACCTTGCTGGCGTCTAGGCACCTGGCTCCGACCAATTTCACGAGGAAACCGGCACTTCAAACTGTAGGCGGCGGTAGATTCTCCAATCAGGTCCACGACCGGATTCAATCTTCCTCCAATCAACCTGCACTAGAAAGCTGATGGATTTAGCATGGACGGAAACTCCTCGTCGTGGTGGCCGGAACAAGTCCGGAAAGAGGCGGCGGCGTGTGGAGGAGCCGATGGCGGCGCGTGGCCGTGAGGCTTATGGAAGGGGGGCGGCCGACTTTTGCTTGATGGAGGCTAGGCTTTGTTGTGTAGTGATTGTACGTTTAGCCCTAGATGTAACTTATAATTATAAGTTAATCATGGGCTTGAACCGGCCCAATGGACTTGGGTCAAACCCAGGTCCATATGAACATTAGGTTCGTTTAATTCACCACGGTTTTATCATAACTCCAATCGACGATCAGATCGAACCGATCGACTCAGTTTCCAAAACTGAACATTGTGATGTCAAAAACCATTTTTCAGATACCTAGTCCAAAATGACATTTTTGCCCTTCAACAGTGGGAAATCGCAATTTCACGCCTGTTGAGTTTTAGGAAGTCGCACTCCCTAGAATCCTCCTCCTATGCTCAACACATTGAGCTCAGTTTCCGTGCGAGAATCATGAATCCGGTACTTGTTGTTAGAGTAGATGCCCAACTAGCCAACTTGTGGCGTGTGGGTTCATAGACTCTTGTATGAAACGATCTTTATATATGATATTCGCATTTATTTATGGCATTCTTTACTTTCATTGTGTTGTATGATGATTAACAATTGCGTTGAGTAAAGACCTGGAATGCACTATAGTGTATGTTAGATGTGATAGTGGGTATGAAGGCTATCATGAAACACATCTAATAGTCACTGTGTATTCTGAATTAGTTCCTAGTCTATTGGGCCGTCAAAATGAGGATAAGGTCGCCCGAGCTCGAGACAAGTATCTGCGATGCGAAGTACCATGTTTCATTGGTAGGGAACATTGTGATGTTCTGAGCATGCAGATGGATAGTGACCTGGTGATCTATCGAACTACCCTCGTTCG
>KV019621.1:510534-552737 GCA_001598015.1 Dorcoceras hygrometricum | reverse complement strand
TTTTATCACAGCTCCAGAGAATGTTTAGAGAAAATGTTTTCAGAATTTGATTATGTTTTATGCTTTCAGTTTCTATCAGAATTCTCAGATATAGATATATATATTAGTGCGCTTGTTCATTTCAAAGCGTACGCAGATTACAGATTATGTATTCAGTTTCAGTATCAGTTCTATTGCATGATTTTGCTATTCCAGTTTTACCTGCTGAGCCTTCGGCTCACTAGTTTTCATTGAGTGCAGGTGATCAGCAGTAAGAGCTGGAGGGAGATGATAAAAAAGGGAGGATGTGTTTATCGTGGACATCTTCCATTGTTCATTTCAGCTTTTGATTTTGATGTACAGAACTTAGTTATAGTTTTGTATGTTAGCAAATTTATAGTTTCTCATTTTGTAGAAATCTGTATGAACTTTTGGAGTAAAGATATATGCTAGTTCACTGGTATTTTATCAGCTGGTATTTCAATTCCACGTGAGTTATTTTATCAGCAGAGAATTTAGTTCCATGTTTTATATACCCTTCCTGCTGATTACCTTCACTTGTTAGGAAACGTGTTTACCCTTGCAGCTGATTTTACTTCCGCTCACGTCATTGTTTCAATTGTTCCGCATTCAGCAGTAATGAATTGTGTTTATTCCCAATTTAGTCCAAAATTTAGTAACGACTTTTTTGTTTATTAAGATTGAAATTATTGGGTCTTTCAATTCGAACCCCAAAATTCTAAATTTCTTTTGAGAAAAGTCCGGTCGTTACACATGACCCCCTCAATAATATGATCCGGGTCATGTATACGGGTAGCATCGGCGTACACCCATTGTTGATGGAAGGTAAACAAATTTTAATCCCCTTTGGTTTATCGAATAAACTTTTATCTTGATATTAGTTTTAAATCGTATTTAAAACGAGGGATTTTATTTTTGAAAATTTGGTCTCATGCAATATATTTTAAATCATATTTAAAACATGCGGATTCAACAAACTATATATCACATATATAAACATTGGGATGATCGATCGCGAGAGCTATGCGGTCCATGGTTGCCAATCACGGACCTGAGTCCAATCCTAGGTGAAATGCAATATGCAATGCAATTCTATTACATTTGCTTCCGGTTTTACAGATCTTCGGTCTTCAATATCTTTGATCGTCATCGGGCCCACCATCTTCAAAAGTCCTCCCACTAAATCTAGTAATTTACAATTAAATTCCATGACACATAAGGGATACATTTTTAAGGGGTGGAAACGGGCCACAAACAGACCCACTTTTATAAAATGATAATCAACAATATAACAACCGAAATCATCTCGATCATCCCAATCATGCAGATAATCTAATTAACATGCATAAATTAAATAATCCTATTATTTATCGCAAAATCATATTTTAATCATAAATCGCATTTTATAATAAAATCGTATTTTGTCGATAAAATCAAATTTTAATCAACAAAATCATATTTAATTATAAAATCATATTTTACAATCAAAATCGTATTTTATAATTTTAATTGCATCATATTGGGCCAAAAACAATTTTGGGCCCAAAATCTCAAAATTTCAAAATTGACCAAATCGGCCCGATATCGGATATCGGCCCAAAAACTTCATGGGCTGCCCGGGACAGGCCCGAACTAAACCTAGAAGGAAAAATCAGCCGTCGCAATACGCCAGAAATCACGTCGGACGGCGGCCGCACGGCGGCGGCCGCCGCCACCATCGCGCGCGGCACAAGGCCTCGCGCGGCCGTGACTTGCGCGGCACAGCCGCGCAACGCGATGCACGACAAGCGCATCTTCGCGCGCCATCGCTTCGACCATCGCGCAACCAATGCGCATGGTCAGCGAGCAACGGCCGGCCATCGTTGGCGCAACGGCTTGCACACAACAACGGCCATCGGCCGCCCGACATGCGCGACCATCGTGCGGCCAGCGCGCAACGAAGTGCGTGCAGCTGCTGGCCATGGCCGGCCACCATGCGTGGCCAGCGTGCATGGTTTCGCGCACGCTGTTGCACGCTCGATGGGCCGCCGCGCGCGGCGGAGGCCGGCCGGTCGGAATTTTTTTTTATTTTAAAACTCGAAATCTGATGCAATTATGGCACTACTGTATTGAAGGATCCGAGCCTTGGCTCTGATACCACTGTTGGGGAACCGTGGCGGATCCGGATCCCGTCTCCCAGCGGCGCAGCGAAAGTTTAAATTAGCGCCGGGAAACGTTCACTACAATAAAACAATTCAACAAACCATTCATAGGGGGTTCTTTGATTGTTACCTTGTTGGCGTCTAGGCGCCTGGCTCCGACCAGTTTCACGAAGAAACCGGCACTTCACGGTAGGCGACGGTAGATTACGTCTAATCAGGTCCACGACCGGAAGCAAGGTTCCTTCGTCAGCCTGCACTAGAAGGCCTGACGAGATCTGCACGAACGGAAACTCCTCGAAAAGTTGGCCGGAACAAATTCGGCGAGGGGCGGCGACGGCGGCGGCGGTGGCCGGCGGTGGCGACTTTGGGAGGAGGGGCGGCCGAGAGCTTTTTGGTCTAGGGTTAGTAATGATGTGATTGAGTTATGTCATAATGAAGCCCTAAGTCTCCTTTATAAATACTAGTAATGAACTTGGACCGGCACAACGGGCCCGGGTCCAAATGACGATATCCATCACTGCGACTTCGTTACAACTCCGATCGCCGATCAGATCGGACCGATCGACTCAGTTTCCAAAACTGAATATTATGATCTGAAAAACCATTTTTCAGAACCCCAGTGCAAAATGACCGTTTTGCCCCTCAACAGTGGAAAATCACTATTTGACCCCTGTTGACTTTTAGGAAGTCGAACTTCCAAATATCCTCCTCCTATGCTCAACACATTGAGCTCAGTTTCCGTGTGGGAATTTTGAATCCAGTACTTGTGTGACCCTCAATGGTTGAGGGATACAGCTAGCCGTGGGCCCACAACCATTGTGGCTCCGAAATCACAATTTCGGACTTGCCCAACGGATCATGGTAAAGCGCTTAGCAACATCGCGCCATGATCCCCTAGGTATCACTGATAGTGCCTACAAGAACCAGTTGGTCGTGGTTAGCGTACAGTACGGTCCTTTCAATCCATATATCCCGATCAGATCAACGACTAAAGGTCCGATAGCTATGCATACATCTTGGAGATCGAATAGTGACATCACGAGTGTAACTAGGTAAACCCATTTATCTAAAACACTTCTAGTACTCTGGCCAGATATTTATACACTATTATCCCCTCAGATAGCATAGGATATCCACGCATGTAAGCGAGCGGTGAATCCTCGACAACGAAGCATCGACTCCTACATGCATCGGGGTCTCACCCAACCCCGTCGCCTAATGACCCCAAGTGAGTCGGCAAACGGGTCAAAGTGAGACGCCTATCATGTAGAGTCTCAATGACGTTTTGAGTCGTGAGGACTAATCACCACAACCAAGACCTCGGACTTATCCACTCGACAAATGGTAACCACTTGGAAAGTCTGAACGAGGGTAGTTCGATAGATCACCAGGTCACTATCTATCTGCACGCTCAGAACATCACAATGTTCCCTACCAATGAAACATGGTACTTTGCATCGTAGATACTAGTCTCAAGCTCGGGCGGCCTTATCCTCATTTTGACGGTCCAATCGACTAGGAACTAATTCAGAATACACAGTGACTATTAGATGTGTTTCATGATAGCCGTCATACCCACTATCACATCTAACATACACTATGGTGCATTCTGGGTCTTTATCCAACACAATTGTTAACATTATATAAACATAATGAAGATAAAGAATGCCACAAAAATGCGAATATCATATATAAAGACTGTCATATACAAGAGTCTATAAACCCACACGCCACAAGTTGGCTAGTTGGGCATCTACTCTAACAATATGTGTTGAAAGGACCGTACTGTACGCTAACCACGACCAACTGGTTCTTGCAGGCGCTATCAGTGATACCTAGGGGATCATGGGGTGATGTTTCTAGGCACTTTACCATGATCCGTTGGGCAAGTCCGAAATTGTGATTTCAGAGCCACAATGGTTGTGGGCCCACGGCTAGCTGTATCTCTGAACCATTGAGGGTCACACAAGTACTGGATTCATGATTCCCGCACGGAACTGAGCTCAATGTGTTGAGCATAGTAAGAGGATTTTAGGGAGTGCGAATCTACTCTAACAATATGTGTTGAAAGGACCGTACTGTACGCTAACCACGACCAACTGGTTCTTGCAGGCGCTATCAGTGATACCTAGGGGATCATGGGGTGATGTTTCTAGGCACTTTACCATGATCCGTTGGGCAAGTCCGAAATTGTGATTTCAGAGCCACAATGGTTGTGGGCCCACGGCTAGCTGTATCTCTGAACCATTGAGGGTCACACAAGTACTGGATTCATGATTCCCGCACGGAACTGAGCTCAATGTGTTGAGCATAGTAAGAGGATTTTAGGGAGTGCGACTTCCTAAAAGTCAACAGGGGTCAAATTGTGATTTCCCAAAGTGTCATTTTGGACTAGGTGATCTGAAAAATTGTTTTTCGCATCATAATGTTCAGTTTTGGAAACTGAGTCGATCGGTTCGATCTGATCGTCGATCGGAGTTATGATGCAACCGTAGTGATTTAAATGAACCGAATGTTCATATATTGGACTAGGCCCGCCCCAGGTCCAATGGGCCGGTTCAAGCCCATCATACCTATGCTTAGTCTTGACCTAGGGCAACTAATGAGACACTTTTGCATCTCACTACCCTAGATAGCGCCGCCCAACCCTCCTCTCAAACCTCACGCACGGCCGCCACCCACCGTCGCGCCTTCGCCGCGCCGGCGCCGTCTGTTCGTCATGTGATCGGACTTGTTTCGATCACCGCGGCGAGGAGATTCCGTCCATGGTAAAATCCGTCAGTTCTTCTAGTGCATATTGACGGAGGGATCTTGATTCCGATCGTGGACATGATTAGGAGGATCTACCGCCGCCTACAATTCAAGAGCCAGATTTCCCTGCGAATTCTGGTTGGAGCCAGGCGCCTAGACGCCAGCAAGGTAACGATTCTATGAAAGCCCTATGAATGTTTATAGAATTGTATTTGAATGTATTGAACGTTTCTCGGGGCAATTTTTTATTTCCGCTGCGCCCCCGGGAAACGGGATCCGGATCCGCCATTGTCGCCAACACTCTAATGTCAGCTACAATCTGTGGCTCAACCTGAAAAGAAGAAACCATGAAATACTGATCGCTCGGCTGAAAACGCCATCCAGAAGTCCTCAAATCCTCATGGACTTTGGATATACTCATCGACGTCAACATAACAGGTTGGGCTTTCCTACTCAAAGCATCGGCCACTAAATTCATCCGCCCAGGCTGATATTGATTCTCACACTCAAAATCTTTCAGCAACTCCATCCAGCGGCGTTGCCTCATATTAAAATCTTACTGCGTGAAGATATACTTCAAACTCTTGTGATCAGTGTACACCACAAATTGTTCACCATACAAATAGTGACGCCAACTCTTCAAGGCAAACACTATGGCAGCCAACTCAAGATCATGAACGGGGTATCTCGTCTCATGGGAATTCAACTGTCGAGACACATAGGCTATCTCACACCCGTTCTGCATCAGCACACAACCCAAACCACTCAGAGAGGCATCAGAGCAAACTACAAAACCTCCAGAACCCGAAGGCAAAGCTAACACAGGAGCATTAGTCAACTTCTCCTTAAGCAACTGGAAACTCGACTCACACTCATCAGTCCAAACAAACTTCCTATCTTTCTGGGTAAACTGAGTCATCGGCCTAGCTATCGAAGAAAACTTCTCAATAAAACACCTATAATAGCCAACCAAACCCAAGAAACTACGGATCTCGGAATATTCCTAGGTTGCTCCCAGTTGAGAACTGCTTCGACCTTACTCAAATCCACAGGAGCATTAGTCAACTTCTCCTTAAGCAACTGGAAACTCGACTCACACTCATCAGTCCAAACAAACTTCCTATCTTTCTGGGTAAACTGAGTCATCGGCCTAGCTATCGAAGAAAACTTCTCAATAAAACACCTATAATAGCCAACCAAACCCAAGAAACTACGGATCTCGGAATATTCCTAGGTTGCTCCCAGTTGAGAACTGCTTCGACCTTACTCAAATCCACTGAAATTCCTTGCGCTGAAATGACATGACCCAAAAAGGCAACCCTATCCAGCCAGAATTCACACTTGCTGAATTTATCGTACAGCTGTGAGTCTCTCAGTTTCTGCAAAACCAATCTCAAGTGCTCTTTATGCTCTCTGAAATTCCTCGAATACACCAGGAAGTCATCTATGAAGACAATTACGAAACGATCGATATACTAACTGATGACGCGATTCATCAAATCCATGAAGACAGCAGGAGCATTCGTCAATCCAAATGGCATCACCAAAAACTCATAATGCCCATATCTAGTCCTGAAAGCCGTCTTCGCCACGTCAGCGTCTCTGACCGCAACTGATGATAACCAGACCGCAGATCAATCTTAGAGTATACAGCAGATCCCTGCAACTGGTCGAATAAGTCATCAATCCTCGGCAACGGATACTTGTTCTTAATCGTCGCTTTGTTAAACTGCCGAAAATCCACACACATCCTCATTGATCCATCCTTATTCTTCACAAAAAGAACCGGAGCTTCCCAGAGCGACATACTCGGTCTATGAAGCCCTTCTCTAACACATCACACAACTGCTCTTTGAGTTCCTTCAATTCAGCTGGCGCCAACCGATACGGAGCTCTAAAAATCGGGGCTATTCCTGGCACCAACTCTATGCTGAAATAAATTTCTCGTCTCGGAGGGAATCCAGGAATCTCATCCAGAAACACGTCAGGAAACTCTCGAGCAATCAGAACATCGCTCAACTCTACTCGCGATACTCGGGAAACATATAAGGCATAGATCATAAACCCTGAATTCTCTAGCAACAACAAACTAAACATCTCCATGGCAGACACAAAAGGAATCTTAGGTCGCGAATCAGCACCATAGAAATCCCATTTCTCTCTAGATTCAGGCCTAAATCTCACTAAACCATGGAAACAATCCACTGTCGCTTTATAACTGGACAACATGTCCATTCCCAAGATACAATAAAAATCTCTAATCTCCAGAAAAATCAGATTAGTCACTAGCACATGCTCATCGAATCTAATAACACAATCCAACACCACCTCACGGGACAACAAACTAACGCCAGCAGGGGTAGATACAGAGACAAAATCACACAGTGGGGAAGAACTCAACCCACACTCATACACAAATAACTCAGAAATAAAAGAGTGTGATGCTCCAGTATCAAACAAAACTCGTGCAGGAAAATCAAAGATAGCACAAGTACATGCAATAATCCCTTCATGAGCATCAGCAGCTTGCTCTCTTGTCAAGGCATTCACCTGAGCCTGCTGCGGTCCCGGAAACTGAGGTCTCGAAGGTCCACCAAACCTAGACGGTTCATAGGGTTGGAAACTTGATCGTTGGGTCTGAGCAAAAAGTTGCGGTCTCTGCAAAGAACCACAAGCTGAACCTTGCTGCGACTGACTCAAAGACTATCCTCCAGCCGGACACACTCGAGAAAAATGTCCAGGCTGCCCACAGTTATGGCAAAAACCCTGAACTCCACGACACTGAGAAGTCATATGACAACCTCCACACTGTCCACAAGTCACTCCTCCTCTGGAGCCACTGCCACCAGAACTCACTGAACCAGAAGAACTCGAGTTCAAACGCTTCTTGAACTGTTTCTCTCGAGGCTTGAACCTCTGACGATTCAACTGTTGCGACACTTGAGGAGATTTAAAAGAAGGCATCGCTTCCGGTATAGGTTGAAAACTACGTCCAGCTGTCGGCTGAACCTAATTCTGCACCTCCATCAGACTCTCCTCAATATCCACTACTCTGTCCACCGCCTCAGCATACGTCGCAGGGGAACCAGCTAACACCATGTGGAACAACTAGGGCCTCCATCCTCTCAAAAACTTATTCCTCTTTGTTCTCTCCTGGTTCGCAACATGGGGAACATATGACAACAGCGAAGAAAACTGTCTGGCATAATCGGCCACCCTCAAGTTCCCTTGCTTTAGATTTTCGAACTCCCTCTCACGGTTGTTGTAGAAAGACTCAGGGGTATACTCCTGTCGAAAAGATTCACAAAAGCTCTCCCATGAAATCACAACTCCAGTCTCTCTCATGACACGAGAAGTACCCTTCCACCAGCGTTGCACATGATCTCTCAACTGCAACACTGCTAACTTCAGCCTCCGTTCTTGTGAGTACTCCACGGTGTCAAACAGCTCTTCCATGTGCTCAAGCCAGCCTTCAGCCAACAGACCAGCCTCGGCACCAGTAAACTTCGGGGGATTCATCCTCTGGAACCTAGCCAACACTAGCTCCATCTCTCCAATATGTCGGGTTACATCATCCACCTCTACTTCAGTCTGTCTACGATGGCGACGCAAAGGGATACCCTGCTGCTCAAAATCCTCATCACTGCCCGGGGCTCTAGACTCCCAATCTACCTGCCTAGCAGTCCTACTCCTACCTCTCCTCGGCGGCATACCAAAACTCAGAGGTAAGAAAACAAGTAGATAAATCACAAAGGCATATAATGAAATCACACAATCACAGAGTCAATCAAAATCAAAACTCAAACTTTTAGAATAAAATTTATTAGTTTCGGTGATAACAAAATAAAACAAGTTGCTTTTGGATAATCAGTTGTCGCATCTAACAGGAGAACATTTATCATTCGACAAGTGATATTTCAGCAGTTGGAGTATTCGTTGGAAATCAGCAGATGGTATGAAATCAGTGGTTAGTTTGTTCTCGAAGATATTCAGCAGATAACTTGTTGAAGAGATAGTCAGCAGATACATTCCTTGAGAGCAATCAGCAGTTGTTCTTGTTTCGGTCACAGGTACATATTTGAGTTTTAATGTATTTTGCAAAGGAGTACTAAACGACAGCGTTCAAGTAAGTTGGAACGACGTCGTTGGGATGCACAATTATTTATCAGCAGTTGAAAAGAATTCTTGAAGAGAATCAGCAGTTGCTTAGTATATTTCGTTGGAGAATGCGAAACGATAGCGTTTGGTTAAGTTGAAACGACAGCGTATTCAGCAGAAGCATTCCTTAGACGAATCAGCAGAAGCATTCTTTAGAGAAATCAGCAGAATTATTATTTCAGTAGATGAAGAAAGTTCAGCTGGAGCGCTAAGCGTAGATGACATCAGCAGTGACGTCATCAATCAGCAGGGAGCTACAGCAGAACCAGTCGATGGATGATCCAGACGCAAGAGATGAAGCGACGTCGTGCTAAAGATTCAGCAGATGGTTTGTGCGTTGGTCATAATCAGCAGCAGGCTACAATGCATTCAGCAGGAAGCTAAAGCTATCAGCAGTTGTAAAGATAAGCGCAAGAGATAAGCTAAGCGTAGATGACATCAGCAGTGACGTCATCAATCAGCAGGGAGCTACAGCAGAACCAGTCGATGGATGATCCAGACGCAAGAGATGAAGCGACGTCGTGCTAAAGATTCAGCAGATGGTTTGTGCGTTGGTCATAATCAGCAGCAGGCTACAATGCATTCAGCAGGAAGCTAAAGCTATCAGCAGTTGTAAAGATAAGCGCAAGAGATAAAGCGACGACGTACAGGAAGAACATTCAGTCGCAAGCTACAGTGCAACCAGCAGGTACTTCTTCTAAGAGAAACCAGTAGACAGCTACAGTGGAATTTACCAACAGGTGTTCTTTGAGAATAGCTAAGCGATGTTACCAGAAATCAGTCGTTGAGTTTTACAAAGGACCAGTCGGTGGAAAAACACAATATGCATATCAGCAGGTAAATTTTCTCATGTGTTTTTCCAGTCGAAGGATTTGAGACGATGAAGTAAAAGCTGGTAAACAGAAGGAATTTCAGGAGCAAACATATAAGAGATCAAATACGATCGTTCACTCAACAAGGAAAATATCTTCAAGATCGTACTATTGCCTGGAATTAAGGAGACAACGTGTGTACTATTTTGGGTAAATAGTTCGATATACAGAGACCGTTCTTCATTGCTTACACAAAATGGAAAGAAGACAATTGGCTCTGTCATGAGCAATTTACCTTGTAGTGGAGCAGGATTTACGGTGCACAATTTTGGCAGCAATTGAAACGGGATTTATTTTCCTTGGAGAATTTTGTGACCTTTGCAATCGAAGCCTATATATATCAGCAGCAGTGTTGAAGAAAACATTTTTCGCCATTAATCTATTGCGGTCACGCTGTCAAAATTTCTCTAGAGCTTACTCTTCGTTGAAAGCATTCAAAGCTCAAGCACTCGAAGAATCTTCATTCATTTGATATTCACTGTTATACCTTCGAGTGTCATTCTCTGGTTCACATTATTGAATCAAGTTTCTTTGTCTTAGAAACCAGAGATTTTACAGTACTCACAAAGTGTATTCATTGTTGTATTTGATTGAGTCTGTAACGAACTGTCTTTGTGAAGAAGTTCGAAAAACAAACAAGTGTTGAAACCAGCAGCTGCATCTGCGTGGAGTGTTGTGAAGTACTAGGAGTTCTCATAGCTACTGGCTTTGGGATCGGGTGTTTGTAGAAGGCCTACTTGCATCAAATCTTCTAGTGATACCTTCCGAGGAGGAAGAAGGGGAGACGTAGGACATTGAAGTCCGAACTTCCAGAAACAAATCCTGAACTCTATCTTTTACATTATGCACGATTATATTATTTGTGTTTATTTACTGTTCACAAACCAATCGGCCTTCTTCCGCACAAATATTGTTGGCCGAAAAGTTTGCTCATAACTGAGATATTCTTTAGTCTGGTAACTCGGACTTAAGTTAAGCAAGAAGCTTGCAAAAGGCAATTCATCGACAAGTTCAGAACTCAATGCTAAGTCAGAAGTCTCTCAAATCTGGCCTCAGCTATCACTCACATCTACCAGCGCTAACTCAGATCTGATCTCTAAACAAACACGCGTACTAATCAAAACGACGTCGCTCTTACTTTTCCAAACGATGTAGCATCGGAGTCAAGCTCTCACAACAGATCCCGCTAATTCTTCTCAGATCTTGATCACATCTGAAATCATCAAATCTCACCGGTCTACACAGTATCGTTGACCAACGTTGACATCTGAACAACTCTGGACCACTGACCATCGCTGACTTCCTCGAGTACAAGCTCACATCTTCTCACGCCCGCTAAACAGATTTAATTCACTAGCGTCAAGTCTGGAAACATAATACGACAGTGTTTCACTCCTTGCTCACGGAAATTCAAACAAACACGCGAGAGAAAGATCTGAACATCCAGATCTCGCTCAAATCCGAGATTCTAAAAATCACCAAATCCTCATATCTGAAAACCCGATAATCAGAAACTCAATTAGCTAATTCTAAACCAAATTTGATTATCTAATAAGTAGTGCTTAGCAAATTCTAGTCCACAAATTTCTGGGCTAAAATGCAAATAAACGCAAACCATAAGCAATATCTGGAAAAACATATCTGAATCAAATAAAAGGCGCGGACCAAAACATATCTGGTCTTTGAAATAAAGAAACTGTATAATTCATTACGCAATAATTCTGGTACAGATTTCAACAAAATAAAAAAACTTGAAATCTATCATAATACAAAACTATAGCTAAAGTTTTGTACATCAAAATCTGGACTGAATAAGAACAATACGGAAACAGATGTCCACGATAAACACATCATTCCGATCAACTCATCACCATCCAGCTCCTATTGCTCAACATCTGCACTCAATGAAAACTTTGTGAGCCTAGAGGCTCCACAAGAAATTCTGGACTGAATAAGAACAATACGGAAACAGATGTCCACGATAAACACATCATTCCGATCAACTCATCACCATCCAGCTCCTATTGCTCAACATCTGCACTCAATGAAAACTTTGTGAGCCTAGAGGCTCCACAAGAAATATCTGGAATACCGAAAACATATAATACATGCAACCGATATCTGTTACTATACTGGGATCTGAATCTGAATAGCTTGAGAATGAATAAATAAATAAACTGTATAACATGAACTGTGAATTCTGATGAACTGAAGCAAAATATATTCGTTCTGAAAATCATTTTCTTTAAGCTTGGTGATTAAAATCACACCGAGCCTTTTCATTTCTGGTAATTATGACAGAGACACCTGTACAGTTGGTCCATTCGTTTGATCAAACTATCATCTGATATCAGGGGGCTGGGATAAATCTTATCTATGTGAAGGGGTATACAGATCCGTCAATCCGTAATCCTGATCCTTCCTGCTATTTAAGGGGCACACTGTTTCGTCAGCCAGGCACTCACCCTTCCTCTGGGAACGTCTGTCATCTAAGTAATAACTTAAAACAATTTTTTATTAAACATTCTTTCTTTCTACTCTTTTCTTTCTTTCGTAAATCTGTTTTCTTTTCATTCTGGTACGGTTACTGGTTTTATACTTCTCATGATATTCTGGAACACTTTGAGAATTCTCTGTAATACTTGCGAAGATGAAACTGAATAAAGTCACTCGAATCTGTTCAAATGAATATAATTAATCTTTCAAATTGAAACGAAAATGAAAAGGGTACTCAAATATGAAATTTCTGTATATTTTGAATTGGATTTGAACAAAAGAAAAGAGGAATCTGAATAACACAAAAGTATCTCAACGAAGAAGAAAGAAATCAGATTCTGACTGTTGGTCAACTCATATGTCAATGAAATCAATATAGCCAAATGGAGTCGTTCAGATGTCAATGGTCAAGCGTAGTAGTGTTAACCAAATTCGGATTTGAAACAAAAACTCGAAAATACATCTATGTATCCTGCCACCATTTAGGAGATAGAATAATCTCTAGGAGAGAAAACTCAATAGAAAACACTCAAATTACCCTGAACCCTGCAGTACCCTGAAAAACCCTACAAAACCCTGTGGAGTGATAAAAAGATTTAACCCAGAGGAAAGGATACATATATGTATTGCCCAAATCCCTTATGTATATGACCTATGACCTATAATTCTACTTTATATATCCAAAAATAGCAGTATAAAACACTAACATCCATCCCTTGGGTTAAAGCAAATACCATGGGATAAAACTTTGTCAATCTGAACATAAAATAACTTAGGAACTAAACACTAACTTAGAATCTGTCCAATATGGAAACTCAGCTTTTGGTTTAAGAACCAGATTTCAGACTTAACCATGAACACAAACATGAACACGAAGGTTTCATTAGTCTAAAGAAATCAAAATGATTACAAGAATTTCTGTAAAACAATTGAATAAGCTACTTGTAAGCTACTTCGAAGAAATTTTTAGAAAACTTAGGATACAACTGGACAATCATCAAACCGTTTTTCTAAAATCTTTTCTGAATCAAAATACAGTAAACACGTACTTCTTTATAAAAACAAAGAATGAACTTTCTGTAGTTTGAAGAACAGTCGTAGCGAATTCTCAAACCTTTAAAATCACAAACATAACTGAATATATGCTTTCATGAGTGTAGCAAGAACAGAGTTTACTTGCCTGTATTCTGCAACAAAATCACAGAAGAAATCTGGCCTAAATCCTGCACAATCCGATCGTCTTCAAAAAGTTTTGAAAACTTTTGCTTGGTTTCTTTACAGAGAGCACCGCTTTGAAAATGTTTTGTTTGATAATAATGATGCATGATGTGGCTACATCCTATATATATGAATTTAATTGCCTAAAAGAAGGAAACACGTTTAATCAATATGCTAAAATCTTTTAAAAGTGCTACTCCATTTTAAATAAGTTTCAAGAATACAAACCGAATCATTTTATTTTAAAAAGAAGGATTCAATTGGCTTGTAACGATCGACCAAACAACTCTTGCAATTGCATTCTCAAATCTGGAACTCAACCGAAATAAAAGTTGAATAAAATAACATTTCGATTTAATCTCTCAAATATTACAATTTTCTAATTGTGGCTATAAAAGATTCTGGTCGTTACAATCTACCCTCATTAAAAGAATTTCGTCCCCGAAATTACTTACTTAAACAAATCTGGGTAGCTAGTTTGCATATCAGATTCGACTTCCCACGTAGCTTCTCTTTCAGTGTGGTTTGCCCACTGAATCTCGATCATAGGGATAGTTCTATTCCTTAACTTACGATTCTCTCTTGACAAAATCTTCTCTGGAACTTCTGCATAAGTCAGATCTGACGATACCTGAATAGGTTCATGCCTAAGTACATGCGAAGAATTCGCAACATATTTCCTCAGAGCCGATATGTGGAACACATTGTGCACAACTGACATTTCTGGAGGCAATGCTAGTCGATAAGCTAAAGTTTCGATTCTTTCCAGAATCTGAAATGGTCCAATAAATCTAGGTCTCATCTTTCCTTTTCGTCCGAATCTCATTACTCCCTTCATAGGTGATACCTTTAAAAATACATGATCTCCCATTTCGAAATTCAAATCTCGTCGATGGCTATCTTCATAACTCTTTTGCCTACTCTATGCCATCTTCATACGATACCGAATTCTTTTTATAGCTTAAGCAGTATGTTCTATAATATCTGGTCCAAACTCTGATATTTCACCTAAATCATCCCAATGTATCGATGATCTACATTTCCTGCCATACAGAGCTTCGTATGGAGCCATTTCTATTGAAGCTTGATAACTGTTTATTATAAGTGAACTCAACTAAGGGCAATTTAGAATCCCAGCTATCAGCATAGTCGAGAACACACGCACGAAGAAAATCCTCCAGTGTTTGAATCACTCTTTCTGATTGTCCATCTGTCTGCGGATGGAACGCTGTACTGAAGGTTAACATAGTTCCCATGGCTCTATGTAGACTTTTCCAAAACATCGAGGTAAACCTGGGTACTCGATCTGATACTATAGAACTTGGAATTCCATGGAGTCTGACTATTTCCTTAACATACAATTCAGCGTACGTATTTTGTACATCGTATTAACAGGTAAAAAGTGTGCTGATTTGGTTAATCTATCAATGGTAACCCATATAGCATTAAATCAATGGAGTGTCCTGGGTAATCCTAAAATGAAATCCATCGCTATATTATCCCACTTCCATACTGGTATATGGAGAGGCTTTAACATCCCAGCTGGTCTCTGATGCTCTGCTTTAACATGCTGGCATGTTAAACATTCGGAAACAAAACTGGAGATAGCTCGTTTCATTCCTGGCCACCAAAACAGATGTTGTAAATCTTTATACATCTTCGTTCCTCCTGTGTGAATTGAATACGGTGTGTTATGGGCTTCATTCATAATATCTTCACGCAAATCATTGGTGTGCGGTACCCACAACCTATTCTGGTATCTTACAATTCCCTCTTCTGTTGTATAAAGATTTCCTCCTCTGTCTTCATCCTGTTTCTTCCACTTCTGAAGTTGATCATCTCTTGCTTGACCATCTCTAATATGATCTTTCAAAGTAGACTGGATCGTAAGAACTGATAGCTTAACGGCATTCTCTTCCGTAACTATCCCAGTTCAAATCTGTTGATCTCTCTCGCTAATGGAATCTGAACTGAGATCTGAGCTAGACCCACGCTTCTTCTGCTTAACGCATCTGCTACTACGTTAGCTTTTCCTGGGTGGTAGCTAATCACACAATCATAATCTTTAACCAGTTCGAGTAATCTCCTTTGTCTCATGTTAAGCTCTTTCTGGGTAAAGAAATACTTAAGGCTCTTATGGTCTGTGAAGATTTCACATTTCTCTCCATAAATATAGTGTCTCCAAATCTTTAATGCGAAAACCACCGCTGCTAATTATAAATCATGCGTAGGGTAATTCTTCTCATGAATCTTCAGCTGTCTAGAAGCATAAGCAATCACCTTCTTATCTTGCATCAAAACAGCTCCTAATCCTGTCTTCGACGCATCTGTAAAAATTACAAAATTTCCTTTCCCTGATGGTAATGTCAAAACGGGGGCTTCTATTAATGTCAGCTTTAATCTCTCAAAACTGGACTGGCATTCTTGGGTCCAATCGTACTTAGCATTTTATTTGTTAATGACGTTAAAGGGACTGCTATCTTAGAAAATCCCTCTATAAATCTTCGATAATAATCTGCTAGTCCTAATAAACTACGAACCTCTGTTACACTCTTAGGTACAGGCCATTCTCGAACAACTTCTACTTTAGAAGGATCTACTTCTATCCCATTCTGAGAAATAATATGTCCAAGAAATACAACCTTTTCGATCCAAAATTCGCATTTAATAAACTTAGCAAACAATTTCTTAGTTCTCAAAATCTGCAAAATTACTCTAAGATGTTCTGCGTCTTCAAATCTGCTCTCAGAGTAAATAAGAATGTCGTCTATAAACACAATAACGAACCTCTCTAGAAAAGGTTGAAATACTCTATTTATTAAATCCATAAATACTGATGGCGCATTAGTTAACCCAAATGACATAAATAAAAACTCGTAATGGCCACATCTTGTTCTAAAGGCGGTCTTGTACACGTCTGCATCTTTAACTCGTAGCTGATGGTATCCAGATCTGAGGTCGATTTTTGAAAACACAGCAGCTCATCGTAGTTGATCGAATAAGTCATCTATCCTAGGAAGAGGATACTTATTTCTAACTGTTAACTTATTCAATTCTCTATAATATATACGCAGACGCATGCTTCCGTCCTTCTTCTTCACGAACAACACCGGAGCTCCCCACGGCGTTGTACTGGGTCTAATGAAACCCTTATCCAATAAGTCTTGAATCTGTTCTTTTAAATCTTTCATTTCCTTAGGGGAAAGTCTGTAAGGGGGATTTGAAACTAGAGCAGCTTCTGGTACTAAATCGATAGTGAATTCTAACTCGCGATCTGGGGGCAGACCTGAGATATCTTATGGAAAGATGTCTGGAAATTCGTTCACTACTTCTACATCCTCCAATTTTATTTTCTTATCTTGTTTTATCGATAAAGCACTTACTAAAAATCCCTGACATCCGTTTCTTAAACACCGTTGGGCTTTCAAAGCTGATATTTTCTTAGGTATATGGTCAAATCTGTCAGCCTTGAACAAAAATGAAATCCCACTGGGTATTTTAATCTTAACCGTTCTATGTTTAAAATCTATAACGGTTCCATACTTAGTTAGCCAATCTATTCCCAAGATTAAATCAAACTCAAGCATCGGTAATACTATCAAATCTGCATAGACAATATTCTCCTGTAGATTATTTTCTATGTTTCGAATAATGCGTTGGGTTACTATACTTTCTCCCGAAGGAATCTGGACACTATTTCCTTCTTCCACTACTTCAGCTTTAACTGGTAAATTCTTAACAAACCTTTTTGATACAAAGGAATGAGTTGCACCAGAATCTAACAATGCTAACGTAGACATACTAGAAACAACGATCTGACCAGTCACAATAGTCATATCTGTAGGAGCTTGTTCTGTTGTCATCACATATGCTCTGCTGGTGATGAGTTGTTCCTTCTGGGAGCAATACTTGGATATGTGGCCTGGCTTGCCGGAAGCATAACACACATTCTGTCCAAAACAACATTGGCCCACGTGATTCTTCTTACAGGTTGGACATGGCAGCCTATTCCCAGATTTGGGAACAACAGAAATGGGTTGTGCAGCTATTGGCCTTTTACCCTGAGACCCTTGTTGGTTATGGTTTGATTTCTTAAATGGCCTACGGACTTTTTGATGGAATTCTTGTCGTTTCAGCTGTCGTTCATCCTCAATTTCTTTCCAATCCTGTTCTACCCGTAGAGCTTTGTTCACAACTGCTCTATAATCCACGGGTTCTGCAAGTCTGACATCATGCTTAATCATGGGCTTCAACCCATTAATGAAATGCCGGAGCTTGACATATGCATTTGTCCCAATTAGAGGAACAAAATAGCATCACCTCTCAAATTTGCGGATATAATCCCGCATAGACATCCCTTCCTACTTAAGAGTTAGGAACTCATTCTGCAGCTCCTCCCTCACATCCACCGTAAAGTATTTCTCAAAGAATACTCTCTTAAATTCCTCCCTAGTGAGCATTTCCAAGTCTACTGTTAGCTTGGCTCCTTCCCATCATATCATGGCATCTCCCCTAAACATATAAATTGCACACCGATGTCTTTCAAGTTCTGTTAGATGCATATATTAAAATATCACTTCCATGGACTTGATCCAGCTTTTGGCTATCAGCGGATTAGTAGAGCCAACAAATTCCTGAGGTCGTTGTCTCCTAAATCTCTCTTTAGGATCTTCTCGACTGGTCATTCTTCCTGAGGATTGACCATTCCCTTGATTAGTTTGGTCTACCAGTCGTTCTAACAATTGGGCCATGCTAGCTAAAACTAGGTTAGTACCCTCTGATTCACTATCTCCTTCTGTGGTTCCTCTTCTTCCTCTACCTCGTCCTGTTATATCTGTAAGGGTATCCCAAATCCACCACAATTTTATTATGAGAGATTACTTATATGCTAGAACATGAAATAAAACTTACAATTTTGGAAGCGGCTGGCGAGAGCTGTTCAGACTGGAAGTGTGTTTATCTCAAGGACCATGCTCTGATACCAACTGTAGCAACTGGACATTTCTTAAACAAAATTAAGAACTATCGGGTTCAAATTTAAAAGTACGAAAATTTCGATCTTGCTTACAATGAATGTTCGCTACTAATTTCTGGGCTAAAATGCAATTAAACACAAACCATAAGCAATATCTGGCAAAACATATCTGAATCAAATAAAAGGCGCAGACCAAAACAGATCTGGTCTTTGAAATAACGAAACTGTATAATTCATTAAGCAATAATTCTGGTACAGATTTCAACAAAATAAAGAAACTTGAAATCTGTCATAATACAAAACTATAACTATAGTTTTGTACATCAAAATCTGGACTGAATAAGAACAATACGGAAACAGATGTCCACGATAAACACATCATTCCGATCAACTCATCACCATCCAGCTCCTATTGCTGGACTGAATAAGAACAATACGGAAACAGATGTCCACGATAAACACATCATTCCGATCAACTCATCACCATCCAGCTCCTATTGCTCAACATCTGCACTCAATGGAAACTTTGTGAGCCTAGAGGCTCAACAAGCAAAATTGTTAGAACAATATTTATTAAGTTTTGGTGATAACAAAAAGACAAATGGATTGATCGTTCTACAAGTGCTATTTCAGCAGATGAAGTCTTCATGAGGATTCAGCAGATGAGTTGCATTTTGGTCTTCAGCGTGTTTTGCTAAGAAGTATAAAACGACGGCGTTTTGATAAGTTAAGGATTCAGCAGATGAGTGGCATTTTGGTCTTCAGCGTGTTTTGCTAAGAAGTATAAAACGACGGCGTTTTGATAAGTTAGAACGACGTCGTGGAGTGCACAGTATAGTTTCAGCAGATGAAGTGTTCAGCAGATACTTTATTGAAGAAGTTCAGCAGTTGGTCTAGTATATTTGTTGAAGATTGGTAAACGACAACGTTTAAGTTAGTTGGAACGACGTCGTTGGGATGCCAAGGCAAAGATCAGCAGATGCTTTCATGAAGAGATCAGCAGAAGCGTTCTTATAGAGTTCAGCAGATGGTTAGAACATTTCGTTGTGGAACGACAGCGTTTGAGTTAGTTGGAACGACAGCGTTTGGATCAATTCAGCAGAAGCGTTCTTTAGAGACTTCAGCAGATGTTTTGTATCAGCAGACAGCTACAGTGACTCAAATCAGCAGATGTTCTACATATTGTTGTTCAGCAGATGTATTTCGAAGATAGCTAAACGGTGTCGCTTGAATAAGTTGACACGACATCGTTTTTGCTAAAGATCAGCAGATGGAAAAACGCGTACGCATTTCAGCAGAGAATTCTTCTTAGCATTTTTCCAGTCGAAGCTTTCAACGAAGATGGATGCTAGTGCTGATTTCCAAAGTAATTTTAGGCGCAAGCTCTAAGTATTTGAAATACGATCGTTTGCTTATTTGGAAAAGATTTATTGGATCGTACAGTTGCCTGGAATGAAGGAAACAAGGTGGGTACTATTTTGGGTGAATAGTACAAGTGTACAGTGGCCGTTTCTCTATGCTTGCACATATATGGAAAGAAGACAAATTGGCTCTGTGAATGAGCGTTTGACCTTGCAGTGGAGCAGAGATTACGGTGTACCATTTTGGCAGTAATTCAAACGGGATTTATTTCCTTTGGAGGATTTAATGTTACCGTTGCAGTCGAAGCCTATAAATACCAGCAGAGGCTTTGAAGAACACATCGAATCGCCATTCTATCTTGCTATAACGCTGCCAAAATATTTACAGAGCTTTCTCTTGTTGATATTTCAAAAAGCTCAAGACTCGAAGAACAATTCGTTTTTGATCTTCATTAGATAATCTTTCGAGTAAAAATACAGTCTCTAGCATCGTGTTTTCATTGATTTACTTGAAAGAGTCTGTAAACGAACTGTATTTTAAGAATCCGAACTTCCAGAAACAAACTCTCGTCTCAATCTTTTATTTACGCATTTATTTACAGTTGCGCATTGTTCATTGTTCACAAACTAATCGGCCTATTTCCGCACATTTATTTGTGGCTGAGAAGTTTGCTTAAAACTGAGAATCCAAAAGTTTTTAAAAGAACTTTGAAATAGAAAAATCGAAGGAGTTCATTCAACCCCCCCCTTCTGAACTCCTATTTGCTTAGTGATCCTATTTCCGGGGACCATCAAAAATCTAGAATATCAAAAACATATAACACATGCAACCAATATCTGTTACTATACTGGGATTTGAATCTTAATAGCTTAAGAATAAATAAGCTGTATAACATGAACTGTGAAATATGATGAACTGAAGCAAAATATATTCGTTCTGAAAATCATTTTCTTTAATCTTGGTGATTAAAATCACACTGAGCTCTATTCTTTTCTTTTCTGGTAATTATGACAGAGACACCTGTACAATTGGTCCATTCATTTGATCAAACTATAATCTGATATCAGGGGGGGCTGGGATAAATCCCATCTATGTGAAGGGGTATACTGATTCGTCAATCCGTAATCCTGATCCTTCCTGATGTTGAAGGGGCACACTGGTTCGTCATCCAGGCACTCACCCTTCCTCTGGGGACCGTCTGTTATCTTAAGTCATAACTTAAAACTTTTCCGTAAAACATTCTTTCTTGCTGCTCTTTTCTTTCTTTCGTAAATCTGTTTTTCTTTTCATTCTGGTACGGTTTACTGGTTTTATACTTCTGATGATATTCTAGAACACTTTGAGAATTCTCTGTAATACTTGCGAAGATGAAAACTGAATAAAGTCACTCGAATCTATTCAAATGAATCTTTCAAATTGAAACGTAAATGAATAGGGTACTCAAATCTGTAATTTCTATATAATTTGAATCGGATTTGAACAAAGAAAATAGGAATCTGAATCACACATAAGTGTCTCAACGAAGAAGAAAGAAATCAGATTCTGACTGTTGGTCAATTCAGATGTCAATGAAATCAATATAGCCAAATGGAGTCGTTCAGATGTCAATGGTCAAGCGTACTAGTGTTAACCAAATTCAGATTTGAAACAAAAACTCGGATCTGAACATAGAATAACTTAGGAACTAAACACTGACTTAGAATCTGTCCAATATGGAAACTCAGCTTTTGGTTTAAGAACCAGATTTCAGACTTAACCATGAACACAAACATGAACACGAAGGTTTCCTTAGTTTGAAGAAATCAAAATTATTAAAAGAAATTCTGGAAAACAATTGAATAAGCTACTTGTAAGCTACTTTGAAGGAATTCTTAGAAAACTTAGGAAACAACTGGACGAACATCATCAAACCATTTTTCTAAAATCTTTTCTGAATCAAAATACAGTAAACACGTACTTCTTTATAAAAACAGAGCATGAACTTTCTGTAGTTTGAAGAACAGCCGTAGCGAATTCTCAAACATTTAAAATCACATACAAACATAACTGAATATATGCTTTTCATGAGTGTAGCAAGAAACAGAGTTAATTGCCTGTATTCTACAACACAATCACTGAAGAAATCTGGCATAAATCCTGCACAATCCGATCGTCTCCTTCAAAAAGCTTTGAAAACCTTTGCTCGGTTTCTTTACAGAGAGCACCCCTTTGAAAATGTTTTGTTTGAGAATAATGATGCATGATGTGGCTAACATCCTATATATATGAATTTAATTGCCTAAAAGAATGAAACACGTTTAATCAATATGCTAAAATCTTTAAAAGTGCTATTCCATTTTAAATAAATTTCAAGAATTCAAAACGAATCATTTTATTTTAAAAAGAAGGATTCAATTGGCTTGTAAGGATCGACCAAACAACTCCTGCAATTGCATTCTCAAATCTGGAACTCAACCGAAATAAAAGTTGAATAAAATAGCATTTCGATTTAATCTCTCAAATTTTATAATTTTCTAATTGTGGCTATAAAAGATTCTGGTCGTTACAGCATGCCAGATTACAAAGCGCAACAATAATCAGTTCATCATTGGAATATTAATCCATTCAAAGACTGAATCAGAACCGATTATTATATCCCAAGAATAAGGGATATAATCACTTGTGTAAGGTTGCAGTTCTTGAATGATATGGTTCAAAGTACCCTCGAAGAACTGGCTCAATCAACCAGAAGAAGCTACGTGTACTTGCTGATGGCTTGGAAGAGATGTCTGAATGGATCAAGATCAAGCATGTACACATAATCAAGAAGAGAGGAGCTCTTGGCGAGAAGAATAGAGCCAAGCTGTTGAAAGGACAAACCAGATCAGAGAAGAGAAAACCTGATCAGGGATCTTGGATAAGCTGTATTCTTGAGAGAGATGAGTTTATTGTGGAATATGATGAAGAAGAAATGCAGAGGCAAGAGTCTGTGATCGTGAACTCCCGTAAGATGGAGGAAGATTCCTGTAGTGAAAAAAGAAACCAGCTGGGAAACAAGCTCAGAGCTCAGCAATGTTCAAGAGCAGGAAATAATTGAACAAGTGCAATTGAAGAAGCAACTAGCTCAGTGTAACGAACAGACCAGCTCGAAGCAAAGGAGAGACAAGCTGGTTAAGGTCAAACCAGCTTAGCGAGCAGAGTAGATGTCATCTGAGGCCAAGAGTAGAATTGGACTAAACGACAAGCAAAGCGATTTAAACACAAGACTATACGAAGATTGTTCATCAGTGTTCAAATCGATTTGCTGTGTTATCTTCTCGGTACAGTGCTCACACTCTAAAAGCCGTAAAGCCTGCAGAAGCACTTATTGACAAAGGACGCAAAGTACAACAGTGTCAAAAGACTTTTCAACGCTACAACTTTGTGTGCAACGGAAAAATTCACACAAGAGGCTTTATGTATCAAGAGCAGAGAACAATCAGGACAGAGACCCAAAAAAGAAAGTGTATGAGAGAAAAGAATACAAGTGCAGTAAGGCACAAAATATAGAGATTGTGCAGTAGTCGTTGCTTGAACATCCAGGGGCAGCTGGTGTTCAAATGGTTAAGTTCCTAGGTGTGAGATGGTGCACTGCCATGAATTTTAGTGAGATAATCATTGACTGCATAATCTGGGAAGACACTGTGAAACCAGCTTAGAGAGCACCTTCCCGAGTGTGTGAGATACAAAATAAATAGAGAGCTTGCACTGTAATTCTCACACACGATTCACTCATATATTCTAGAGTTAAGCAAAATATAAAATGAGTGAATCAAAACAAACACTCTCCTTGTAGTCTTTGGACAGAGACGTTAAACAAGTCTTGTAGTCTTTCTCAGTAAGACGTTAAAAAAATGTGTGTTGTTAGTCACAAAACTTGTGGGCTGGTGTGCATAAGTGGCTAGGAGTTCTTGTAGCTTGAGGGCTGTCGGATCGTGTTGCAATAGAAGTTGTTGTAATCAAATCTTCTAGTGTATCCTTCCCATTGAGGAAGAAGGGGAGATGTAGGAGATTTAGTTCCGAATTTCATAAACAAATTGCACCGTATTTCTTTACAGCTTTCTACATTTAATATTCACGCATTGCATGTTTTATAAATATGTTTAAAACTATTAATAAGCTTTCGATTTTCATAGAGTAGTTCAAGTTATTTCATTTACATCTTAATTGATCTACTTCTCGATGCACAAACATTTCAAGAACACTGAGCTATTTTAGCTCAAGATTTTAACTAACCAGATCGCATTGCTTCCCGTGCTGCTTTAGTGCTGTGCTGGAACCAGTGCTGGTGCGATCCAGTTTTCCAGTTACTGCTGGTCTTTCAAATAATTTTTAAAATGCACGTATCTATTGTTCTGTTATTTTAGAACAAGGTTTGAGTGCTGAAGTTGTGTGAGAACTCACGTGAGTTGTATGAGAACTCACGAGGCACCCCCTTTTCGATCCTAACAATTGGTATCAGGGCAGGTTGTTCTTGAAAGTGCATTTCAAATTGAAAATTTTTTCAACGGTTTTTAAAGTGTTTCTGCTCTGATATTCTATTTATTTGAAAGCTTAACAAATTAGTTTTAAAAATTTTAAAACTCACTCATAATAATAGGGGGAGTAATGATTTTTTGAATAGCAGAACACTGGACCAAGAGTGAAAGGTGTGTTCTGTAAATTCAATTGTCATTTATCTTTTAATCTGGATAGATGAGATTTCTCTAGTGGCACAGATTCTCTTTTTTTTTTTTCAAATCTCATTTCATGAATCTGTTTCGAAAAATATCGTCCCTTTGGAAAATGGTTTCTTTTCGAAAAATAAAATTACCCCGTGCTCTTTTTAGGGGGAGTTTTTTTTAAAAAATTTAGGGTGAGACAAAATTCGAAACCCTTTTTGATTCCCACAAAAGGAAGGATAAATATTTCTAATCATAAATATACGTGCATATGTTTAATCAGATTTTGTGTAAATAAAAAAGGGTGAGATTGTTGGATCTATGCACAGATCAGAATATGAATTTTGAGTACCACAAAATCTTATTATTATTATCCTACTAACGGTTCACATGCATGTGCAGTTGCTATTCTGGACCAGACTCGAAGATATCCAAACTGGAACAGTGAGGGAACACTTAAGATGGTCTAGTTGAATATATGTACGCTGGAACAGTGAGGGGACGCCCGAGATGGTAGCACAAGATAACCAGGTCACAGAGGATACCAAGGTGGTTCACTAGCTTGGTGCAGGAGCAGTTCAGAGATCAAGTGCAGTGAGATTCAGTGAAGAGCAGAACTGTTCAAGTGCAGATCAAGTGAAATAAAAGTGCAGTGTTTAAGTGCATAGAAGAGTACAACCACAGTGATCAAGTGCAGGTCAGATCACAAAGCGCGACAAAAGTAAGTTCATCATAGGAATCTAAATCCAGTGAAAGACTGAATCAGAACTGATTATTATATCTCAAGAAGAAGGGATATAATCACTGGTGCAAGGTTGTAGTTCTTCGAGGATAAGGTTAAAAGTACCCTCGAAGAACTGGCTCAATCAACCTGAAGAAGCTCCGTGTACTTTCTGAGGTCTTAGAAGATGTGTCTAAATTGATCAAGATCAAGCAAGTACGCATAATCGAGAAGAGATGAGATCTTGACAAGAAGAATAGAGCCAAGCTGGTGAAAGGACAAACCAGATCAGAGAAGAGAAAACCTGATCAGGGATCTAGGCTAAGCTAGATGCTTGAGATAGATGGGTTTATTGTGTAAGATGATGAAGAAGAAGAAACTCAGAGGCAGGACTTTGTGACTGAACTCCCGTAAGATGGAGGAAGATTCCTGTAGTGAAAAAAGAAACCAGCTGGGAAGGAAACCAGCTGGGAAACAAGCTCAGAGCCCAGCAATGTTCAAGATTAGGAAAGAACTGAACAAGTGTAGCTGAAGAAGCAACCAGCTCAGTGTAACGAACAGACCATCTCGAAGCAAAGGAGATAGAAGCTGGTTAAGGTCAAACCAGCTCAACGAGCAGCTTAGATGTCATCTGAGGCCAAGAGTAGAATTGGACTAAACGACAAGCAAAGCGATTTGAACACAAGACTATACGAAGATTGCTCATCAGTGTTCAAATCGATTTGCTGTGTTATCTTCTCGGTACAGTGCTCACACGCTAAAAGCCGTAAAGCATGCAGAAGCACTTATTGACAAAGGACGCAAAGTACAACTATGTCAGAAGACTTTTCAACGGCTACAACTTTGTGTCCAATGGACAAATTTATACAAGAGGCTTTATGTATCAAGAGCAGAGCAAAATCAGGACAGAAACGCGAAAAAGGAAGTGTATGAGAGAAAATAATACAAGTGCAGTAAGGCACAAAACAGAGAGATTGTGCAGCAGTCGTTGCTTGAACATCCAGGGGCAGCTCGTGTTCAAACTGGTTAAGTTCCCAGGTGTGAACTGGTGCACTTCCATGAATTTTAGTGAGATAATAATCGACTGCACAATCTGGGAAGACACTGTGAAAGCAGCTTAGAGAGCAGCTTCCCGAGTGTGTGAGATACAAAATAAATAGAGAGCTTGCACTGTAATTCTCACAAACGATTCACTCATATATTCGAGAGTTAAGAGAAATACAAAATGAGTGAATCAAAACAAACACTATCCTTGTAGTCTTTGGACAGATACGTTAAACAATTCTTGTAGTCTTTCTCACTGAGACGTTAAAGAAGTGTGAGTTGTTAGTCACACATCTTGCAGACTGGTGTGCATAGGTGGCTAAGAGTTCTTGAAGTTTGAGGGTTTTTGGATCAGGTTGCAATAAAGTTGTTGTAATCAAATCTTCTAGTGGATCCTTTTCGTTGCAGAAGAATGGAAGACGTAGGAGATTTAGATCTGAACTTCCATAAACAAATTACATCGTATTTATTTACAGCCTTTTGCATTTAATATTCATGCATTGCATGTTTTTTTAACTATGTTTAAAACTGTTAATAAGCTTTCGATATTCAGAGAGTAGTCCAAGTTATTTCCGTAAGATTTTACCTCTTACTTGATCTATTTCTCGGTTCACAAACATTCCAAGAACACTTAGTTATTGTAGCTCAAGATTTTAACTAACCAGATCGCATTGCTTCCCGTGCTGATTTAGTGCTGTGTTGGAACCAGTGCTGGCGCGATCCAGTTTTCAGTTACATGCTGGTCTTTCAAATAATCTTTAAAATACATGTAATCTGTTGTTCTGTTATTTTAGAACAAGGTTTGGGTGCTGAATTGTGTGAGAACTCACGTGAGTTGTGCGAGAACTCACGAGACACCCTCTTTTCGATCCTAACAGTACCTGAAAGATCAATGGAACAAGATTCTCTATATTATGTTAAACTATCATCTCTTTAGAATAATAGCCAAAATATCTTCTACTCTACTTATTTTGTGTATCAATATTGGGTAAATTGTTTTAAAATTCTACTACAAAAGTTGAATTTATTTTCACTCTTCATAACAGAAAATATTTGTTTTAACTCCATCGTATAACTAGTTCTTTGTTCTAATTCTCCACTTTCTCATTTTACCCCTATTCATATTGTATATATATATACTTTTTAGCACATCATGCTTTCGTAAAATAAATTAACCTTTTCGACGAAGTATATTCGGGTCGTGTCCACCATATTTTACAAACTTCTTCTCACTATTTAACCACGACAGCAATTGATGGTTCTCGCCGTGAATACCTTTAACAATACCTAGCACAACTTTGTTTCGTTTCCTATATCTAGACATGGAGTAAAAGATTTAGGCCTAACGAGATCGACGCGGACGGATTCTCCTCGAAAATTTGGCCGGAAACAATTTTTCGGCGAGCGGCGGCGGCACGGCGTGAGGTTGATGAAGAGGGGGGGCGGCGTGTTTAGTGCTTAGGGTTAGGGTTTTTGATCAAGTGTGTTATGATTGAAGTTAAGTCTAATTAAATAGACTTGGTGATAGTCTTGGACGGGCCCTGCCCAATGGGCCCGGGTCCAAAGCATGAACATAACGTTCATCCCTATCACCGTGACTTCATCGTAACTCCGATCGCCGATCAGATCGGACGGATCGACTCAGTTTCCAAAACTGAATATTATGATCTGAAAAACCATTTTTCAGAACCCCAGTGCAAAATGACCGTTTTGCCCCTCAACATCGGCAAATCACGATTTGACCTCTGTTGACTTTTTAGGAAGTCGCACTCCCAAAATCCTCTTCGTATGCTCAACACATTGATCTGAGTATCCGTGCGAGAATCTCGAATCCAGTACTTGTGTGACCCTCAATGGTTCAGGGATACAGCTAGCCGTGGACCCACAACCATTGTGGCTCCGGAATCACAATTCCAGACTTGCCCATCGGATCATGGTAAGAGCGTCTAGAAACATCGCCCCATGATCCCCTAGGTATCACTGATAGTGCCTGCAAGAACCAGGCGACTCCTACATGCATCGGGGTCTCACCCAATCCCGACGCCTGGTGACCCCAAATGAGTCGGCAAACGGGTCAAAGTGAGACGCCTATCATGTAGAGTCTCAATGACGTTTCGAGTCGTGAGGACTAATCAGTACAACCAAGACCTCAGACTTATCCACTCGACAATGGTAACCACTTGGAAAGTCCGAACGAGGGTAGTTCGATAGATCACCAGGTCACTATCTATCTGCATGCTCAGAACATCACAATGTTCCCTACCAATGAAACATGGTACTTCGCATCGCAGATACTAGTCTCGAACTCGGGCGGCCTTATCCTCATTTTGACGGCCCAATCGACTAGGAACTAATTCAGAATACATAGTGACTATTAGATGTGTTTCATGATAGCCGTCATACCCACTATCATATCTAACATACACTTTAGTTTATTCTAGGTCTTTACTCAACACAATTGTAAATCATCATACACACAATGAAAGTAAAGAGTGCCATTTAAATAAATGCGAATATCATATATAAAGATTGTCTTATACAAGAGTCTATAAACCCACACGCCACAAGTTGGCTAGTTGGGCATCGTCGCCCGCCTAGAGCACTCGTTGCGCGATGATTGAGCGGCCGCCGCGTTGCTGTGCGTCGTGGATGCTGCGCGATATTGCGCGCTGGAAGTGCGACACGGCCGCCCGTTGCAGCGCCGCTCCGCTCGACGTTGCGCCGCTACTGGCCGACGATTGCTGGCCTCTGGTCGTGCGATGCTGTGCCATGTTGCGCTTGGATATCGACCACTGGCCGAACGACGTCGATGCTGATGGCGCGCGATGGCGCCGCGCTTGTCGCGGAGGCGTGCGCCCTTGCGGCGCACGAAAAATTCGAGGTGGAGGCCGCCGGCCGGCCGCCGCTCCAACGAAGCTCCGACGATGTCGTGACGGCTGAATTCTTCTAGGGTTTGGGAGGACATCCAAAGACGGTGGACAATGACGATCAAGATATTGAAGACTGAAGATCTGTAAAACCGGAAGCTTTGTAATAGGATTGCATTGCATATTGCATTACCCCTAGGATTGGACCCAGGTCCGTGGCTGGCTGGCAACCACGGACCGCATAGCTCTCGCGATCGATCATCCCAATATTTGTTTATATATGTTGATATATAGATTAGTTGAATCCGCATGTTGCAGAAGCTTTGTAATAGGATTGCATTGCATATTGCATTACCCCTAGGATTGGACCCAGGTCCGTGGCTGGCTGGCAACCACGGACCGCATAGCTCTCGCGATCGATCATCCCAATATTTGTTTATATATGTTGATATATAGATTAGTTGAATCCGCATGTTGCATGTTGTAAATTAGATTTAAATATGCATGAGACCAAAATTTTTCAAAATAAATCCCTCGTTTTAAATATGATTTAAAACTTATATCAAGATAAATGTTTATTCGATAAACTAAAGGGTATTTAAAATTGTTTAAATTAACCCTACCTTCCATCAATAATGTGTGTACGTCGATGCTACCCGTATACATGGCCCGGCTCATATTATTGAGGGGGTCATGTATGCCGGAAGCTGTCCACGCCATTGACAACTGTTGTGAGTTGGTGGAAACTCCCTTTAACGTTGGCTCATATTATTGGGGACGTTAAGGGGACCGTCCTTCACGACTCAACATTGATGGGTCAATCTTGACACGTGATAGTAAACGGCGTAATATTATTGGGCCCTTACTGGACGTGAGGTGAATACATGGAGGTTGCACCGGTTGCAATCGGAAACTACCTTTCGGGGATCATGGATGACTGATATTATTCGGGTCCATGGTCGCTTGATTGGGCTCCGTGTACCCACTAAAGAAACCTGTTTTCTCGATTTCATTAGAGGGTGGTGAAATCGTTAAAATAGTGGGAGGGTAATTCATGAAACTAAACGACCATGTTTTATGTATTAGCGTTTATTTTATATAGTTAGTAATGTATGTCTGTTTTCTTTTCAGTATTACTGCTTATAAAATGGTTTCGATGAAAAATCAGCTCGCTGCTATACTGGATAGCAACAGGTTCACCGGTATGAACTACCAAGACTGGCTCCGCAACCTCAATCTTGTATTGGCTTCGGAGAA
The DNA here is from genome assembly GCA_001598015.1 of Dorcoceras hygrometricum. NCBI lineage: Eukaryota > Viridiplantae > Streptophyta > Magnoliopsida > Lamiales > Gesneriaceae > Dorcoceras > Dorcoceras hygrometricum. The sequence continues at coordinate 522,196 of KV019621.1, read as the reverse complement.
GCTCCTCTATACGATAGAGAAGTGCCCTCCGGAGGAAACCCCTGCCGATATCAGCCCTGTGGAGCTGATTACACTTAACCAATGGCGAGACGACGAGGTTAAAGCTCGATGCTATGTGATGGCATCGATGTCCAACGAAATGCAAGGGCGTTTTGAGAAGACAAAGTATGCCTCTGCCATACTCTTTCATCTCAAAGAGCTGTACGGGGAGAACTCTCGACATGAGAGGTTCACGGCTGTCAAGGAGCTGATGACGAGCCTCATGCGCGATGGTACTTCGGTCCGCGAGCATGGGGTTCGCATGATTGGGCTCGTTGAAAAGCTGTCGGGCCTTGATATCGCGCTTCCACACGAGCTGTCGGTGGATGTACTTCTCCTCTCGCTACCCGCTGCATTTGACCCCTTTGTGGTCAACTTCAACATGAACAAGCTGGAAGCCACCCTTGAAGAGGTGGTTAACATGCTTGTAGTGTTTGAGAGGACCATAAAGAAGGACAAACCCGTCCTCCTTCTGGGTTCTTCTTCCTCTGCGAAGAAGGGGCCTAGACGCAAGAGCAAGAAGCGTTTTGCTCCTGCGAAGGAGGAAAAGTCCGCGAAGAAGCCAAAGGCAAAGGCTTCCAAGCCAAACAAGTCTGAGGATGTTTGCCACCACTGCCACAAGGCTGGGCATTTGAGGAGGAACTGCAAGGAGTACCTCGAGCAGTTGCGAACTGCGAAAGGTATGTTCTACATTGAAATAAATATGTCTCTTAATTCAACTTCTTGGGTACTTGATACCGGATGTGGATCTCATATCTGCAATGATTTGCAGGTTATGACAAGAAGTCGACGTCTTAGAGAGGGTGAGACCTACTTGAGGCTTGGCAATGGAGCAAGGGTTGCTGATATAGCTATAGGAGATGTTTACTTATTTCTATATTCTGATTTTAAGTTGTTGTTGAGAAACGTTTTATTTGTTCCCTAATTAATAAAGAACATTATTTCTGTTTCTATGCTTGATAGTGATGGATATTCTTGTATGTTTGCTAATTCTATTTGCAATATTTACAAGAATGAATGTTTAATTGGAATTGGGGAACGCGAAAACGATTTATACACCTTAAAATTAAAAGACGTTCCAACTCGCGATGTCGAAGCACATACAACAACGATTAAACGGAAACATGATAACTTGAACCCAGCACAACTTTGGCACGCTAGGCTAGGTCACATTTCCCTAAGTAGGATGAACAAGTTAGTTAGGAGTGACCTGTTTGATCTGTCAGACATTAACTCTCTACCGACTTGTGAATCCTGTCTTAAGGGAAAGATGACCAAGCAACCCTTCAAGGGCAAGGGTGAGCGTGCTCAAGGACTATTGGATTTGATCCATACTGATGTGTGCGGCCCGTTTAGTATTGGTACTAAATATGGTCACACATACTTCATCACCTTTACCGATGATTGCTCTAGGTACGGGTACTTGTACTTGATGAAGCACAAGTCTGAATCCTTTGAAAGGTTCAAAGAATTCAAGGCTGAAGTAGAAAATCAATTAGGCAAAAGTATTAAAGCACTTCGATCTGATCGAGGTGGTGAATACTTAAGTGTTGAATTTCAAGACTATCTAAAAGAGAATGGGATTCTCTCACAGTGGACCCCTCCGGCCACACCACAGCTTAATGGTGTAGCGGAGCGTCGTAACCGGACCGTGTTGGACATGGTTCGATCTATGATGAGCTTCACTGAGCTTCCTACCTCGTTTTGGGGATATGCGCTCGAAACGGCGGTAATGTTGTTGAACAATGTCCACACCAAGGCAGTGGATAAAACTCCGTATGAGATATGGATGGGCAAACCACCCAAGTACTCATACATGAGGATTTGGGAATGTCCTGCTTACGTGAATCAGACAGTGGGAGATAAGCTGGATACGAGATCCATCTTATGCTACTTCATTGGGTATCCAAAGAATTACATTGGATACTACTTCTACTATCCGAGTGAAACAAAAATTTTTGTTTCTAGGAATGCCACCTTTATGGAAATGGAATTTCTACTTGATAGAAAAGGCAAGATAGTAGAACTCGAAGAGGTTCGAGATCCAATCGAAGTACCAAGTGAATCTCCCGCACCTCCAGAGCCAGTACAGAAATGGTCGCACCTAGGAGATCCGAAAGGATTCCTAGAGCTCCTGAGAGATATGGTTTAAGAAATGATCAAGGTGATCAAGTTGTTGGATCTGATCCAAGAACTTTCAAGGAGACAATTTCCGATGCTGATTCTAATTTGTGGCTTGAAGCAATGCAGTCTGAGTTTGACTCAATGCATGCTAACCAAGTTTGGACTCTTGTTAACCCTCCCGAAGGAATTGTTCCTATTGGGTGCAAATGGGTATACAAGAGGAAACTTGGGCCTGATGGTAAGGTAATGACCTACAAGGCACTACTGGTCACGAAAAGTTACACTCAAAGGCAAGGTGTTGACTATGATGAAACCTTCTCGCCAGTCGCAATGTTCAAGTCGATTAGAATCTTGTTAGCCATAGCCGCATGGTACGACTATGAGATATGGCAAATGGATGTGAAGACTGCGTTCCTTAATGGAAACATTACGGAAGAGATCTACTATATGACGCAGCCTGAGGGTTTCACATCTGTTGGAAGCGAGCATAAGGTATGCAAGCTTCAGAGATCGATCTACGGTCTCAAACAAGCATCGCGAAGTTGGAACCTAAGATTCGATGAAACAATTAAGGAATTCGGTTTCATCAAGATCCCGAGGAGCCATGTGTATACAAGAAGGTAGTTAAAAGCGCTGTGACATTCCTCGTACTTTATGTTGACGACATTCTACTCATTGGGAATGATGTAGGAATGCTGCAGTCAACTAAAGTATGGTTGTCTACTAGATTTTCGATGAAGGACATGGGTGAAGCATCCTATATTCTTGGAATACAGATCTATCGGGATAGGTCTAAGCGGGTGCTCGGACTCACCCAAGCTACCTACATCGATACCATACTTAAGAGGTTATCTATGGAAGAGTCCAAGAGAGGACACCTACGTATGTGACACGGGGTCATTCTATCTAAGTCTATGTGTCCAAAGACTGATGAGGAGATAGAGAGTATGGCACGTATACCATATGCCTCGACAATAGGTAGTATTATGTATGGCATGATCTCAACTAGACCAGATGTCGCATATGCTCTTAGTGTCACGAGCCGCTACCAGGCCAACCCCGGCCAATTGCATTGGAAGGCTGTGAAGGATATTCTTAAGTACTTACGAAGGACTAAGAATATGTTCATGGTCTATGGGGGTGGTGAACTGAAACTGGAAGGCTACACTGATTCTAGCTTCCAGTGTGACGTGGATGATACGAAATCAACCTCTGGATTTGTATTCATGCTCAATGGTGGTGCTGTCTATTGGAAGAGTTCCAAGCAAGACACCATTGCGGTTCAACCACTGAGGCTGAGTACATTGCAGCATCAGCTGCTGCTAAGGAGGCCGTTTGGAAAGAAATTTCGTCCAAGAGTTGGGCGTCATTCCTAATGGAGTTGGTCCAGTCCCGGTGTACTGCGACAACACGGGTGCCGTTGCGCAAGCAAAGGAGCCTAGGTCTCACCAAAGATCCAAACACATACTGAGGAAATACAACATAATCCGGGATATTATGGCTAGATGTGACATAGCAGTTGAGAGAGTCGCCACTGCAGACAACGTTGCTGATCCACTTACGAAGCCCTTGCCAGGACCGTTGTTTGAAAAAAATCGCGAACAATGGGACTGCGTCTGATTAGTAGTTGGCTTTAGGGCAAGTGGGAGATTGTTAGAGTAGATGCCCAACTAGCCAACTTGTGGCGTGTGGATTTATAGACTCTTGTATAAGACAATCTTTATATATGATATTCGCATTTATTTAAATGGCACTCTTTACTTTCATTGTGTGTATCATGATTTACAATTGTGTTGAGTAAAGACCTAGAATACACTAAAGTGTATGTTAGATGTAATAGTTGGTATGACGGCTATCATGAAACACATCTAATAGTCACTATGTATTCTGAATTAGTTCCTAGTCGATTGGGCCGTCAAAATGAGGATAAAGCCGCCCGAGTTCGAGACTAGTATCTGCGATGCGAAGTACCATGTTTCATTGGTAGGGAACATTGTGATGTTCTGAGCATGCATATAGATAGTGACCTGGTGATCTATCGAACTACCCTCGTTCGGACTTTCCAAGTGGTTACCATTTGTCGAGTGGATAAGTCCGAGGTCTTGGTTGTACTGATTAGTCCTCACGACTCGAAACGTCATTGAGACTCTACATGATAGGCGTCTCACTTTGACCCATTTTCCGACTCACTTGGGGTCACAAGGCATCGGGATTGGGTGAGACCCCGATGCATGTAGGAGTCGATGCATCGTTGTCGAGGATTCACCGCTCGCAGACATGCGTGGATATCCTATGCTATCTGAGGGGATAATAGTGTATAAATCTCTGGCCAGAGTACTAGAAGTGTTTTAGGTAAATGTGTTTACCTAGTTACACTCGCGATGTCACTATTCGATCTCCAAGATGTATGCATAGCTATCGGATCTATAGCGACTCTCGATTTACCAATGGTCGTTGATCTGATCGGGATATATGGATTGAAAGGACCGTACTGTACGCTAACCACGACCAACTGGTTCTTGCAGGCACTATCAATGATACCTAGGGGATCATGGAGCGATGTTGCTAGACGCTCTTACCATGATCCGATGGGCAAGTCCGGAATTGTGATTCCGAAGACACAATGGTTGTGGGCCCACGGCTAGCTGTATCCCTGAACCGTTGAGGGTCACACAAGTACTGGATTCGAGATTCCCGCACGGATACTCAGCTCAATGTGTTGAGCATACAAAGAGGATTTTGGGAGTGCGACTTCCTAAAAAGTCAACAGAGGTCAAATCGTGATTTGCCGATGTTGAGGGGCAAAACGGTCATTTTGCACTGGGGTTCTGAAAAATGGTTTTTCAGATCATAATATTCAGTTTTGGAAACTGAGTCGATCCGTCCGATCTGATCGGCGATCGGAGTTACGATGAAGTCACGGTGATAGGGATGAACGTAATGTTCATGCTTTGGACCCGGGCCCGTTGGGCCGGTCCAAGACTATCACCAAGTCTATTTAATTAGACTTAACTTCAATCATAACACACTTGATCAAAAACCCTAACCCTAAGCACTAAACACGCCGCCCCCTCTCTTCATAAACCTCACGCCGCGCCGCCGCCGCCGTCGCCGCCGCTAACCGGAAAGCCGGTCCAAGACTATCACCAAGTCTATTTAATTAGACTTAACTTCAATCATAACACACTTGATCAAAAACCCTAACCCTAAGCACTAAACACGCCGCCCCCTCTCTTCATAAACCTCACGCCGCGCCGCCGCCGCCGTCGCCGCCGCTAACCGGAAAATTGTTTCCGGCCAACTTTTCGAGGAGAATCCGTCCGTGTCGATCTTGTCAGGCCTTATAGTGCAGGCTGACGAAGGAGTCTCACATCCGGTCATGGACCTGATTGGCGTTATATACCGTAGTCTACCGTGAAGTGCCGTTTTCTTTACGAAACCGGTCGGAGCCAGGCACAAGTTGCCAGCAAGGTAGCAATCTTGAAACACCCTATGGTTGTGTTTATTTTATCGTATTGATCGTCTCCCGGCACATGTTTTTGTTCTTCCGCTGCCCGGCCGGGTGGCGTGATCCGGATCCCAACAGAAAATAATACATAAGAGGAGTCAAAGCCAAATAATTTTATTCAAATATGAAATATTATTACATTAATATCCTCTTATCGACGGAGGAGAAAAGTTGATTAGTTACTTATGTTAGCTGAAATTATAATATCCATAAACTGAAAATATTAAACTGACAAAGTTTTAAGGAAAATTGAACAGAATACTCGATTTCTTGAACCTCCTTTGTAACGCCCGCAAAATACGTAAACCCACGAGATATTTAATTTTCTTTGAAAGGATTAAATTTCTATTTTCTTTTTGCGTTAACGTTTCAGTTTTTGCCTTAGCTGATTCTTTCGGTTTAGGCTGAGCGGTTTGCGGACGGTTCCTGCGAGAATGAACCCAGATACGGTTCGGTTTTCTTTTATATAAAAACATATTTTCTTTTTTAGCAAAATGATTACCGTTGGCACGCCTATAGTGTCTTTTTGCAAAATAATTACTGTTAACATGCCTAAACATTTATTTTAAGCAAATGATTACTGTTGGAGAGCCACCCCTGCCTGGTTTAATTGTTTTGTTAAGACGGTGAGGGTGCTTTTCTAAACCTCAAACCAACCAAAAAACTTTCTTTAGAGTAAGCTTTTCGATCGTGCTTGTGAGAGATTCAAAGCCAGAGCTGTTCCCTGCAACCTGCCGTCAGCAAAAGGCAAGTAAACTATGTTTCTTGATGCTTCTATGAAAGCATATTATTGTTTGCTTTTCTCTGCGTGCTATTTGCTTTCTGTTACATTCTGTTTTAGAATTTTGAGTAACGTTTAAAGGTTTTTCAAATGATTTTAGGATCTATACACTTTCAGTGGTTTTGAAAATGGTTTTAAGTTCTCAAATATTTAATAGAAGAGTTTCTGTGATAGTTGAGCTGTCGTCACTTCCAAAATTCTGGGTTATACAAAGGTAGCTTTAAAGTAGAGTTCTTTGTGTGTACCATAGAGTAAGTTGTGCTGGACGGTTAGGCATGAGGTTCTGAGCTGGTAGGCAGAGCTGGTCTAGTTAGAACGCTGTTATGATCTAATAAGATTAGATAATCTGTTCGGACTTCTACCAACTATTTTAGTACTCGTGCTGGACGGTTAGGGATGAGATTCTGAGCTGATAGACAGAGCTTGTCTAGTTAGAACGGTGCTAGAGTTAATTTCGAAAGTTTTGGTGAAGACAAATAAAATAGATTAATTGGATCGAAGACACAAGATCTGAACGAAGCTTACAGCAATGAATACAGAAACCAGATCGGAGAAGAGCCAAGCTGGTTAAGGTCAAACCAGCTCAGGACATTTATTTACACTGGTTAAGGACCAACCAACAAACGTAATTTAGTCACACTGGTTAAAGTCAAACCAGTCCAGAGATGCTTAGCTTGTTAAGGACAAATCAGTTGTGCAAATAAACAGTGGTTTTACAGTTGAGAAAAAAGTCCGGATTGAAGAGTAGTATAACAGACCAGCTCGAAATAAGTACGTTCTACAGATGTTATCTGGCTACAGAGGAAAGTGTACAAAGACGGATATCTGGGTCAATACAGAACAAAGATAAGAGCACATCAGTTCAAAGCAGATAGAATTTTGATCAAACTAGAACTAGATCAAGAAAGCAGCTTGACGTAAAGCGACCGGATCGTATAACCAGCTCAGTTAACGATAACTTAGCAAATTGAATTTCTGAATGATTTGAGGCTACGTACAGGCTGATTGATACATGTGACCTCTATGCATTGAATTGTAGTCGTTAGAACTACTTTGAGCAAACTTCAGATAAGCAGAGATTTGATGTACAGAGGACGGCACAGAAGTATGCTAAAAATGGTAATGCATACGAACATCGTACAAGCATTTAAGTCGCCGAAAGATTTTCAAATTTGAAACATTCAAAGTGTCTACTGGTAACATTTATTACCATTGTTGTGAGACCCGAAAGATAATTAGATTAATTGATTTAATTAATCGGGTTTAATATAGACCAGATTTGGCTTGAACAGATCTGGGATGATCCAGCTTTGAGTTGGCATTCTTGGTTTAGCTATCGGGTTCGTTTAAGTCCTTGAAACAATTCTGGAGAGTTTGAAAATTTTTGGTTGCAACGATCAGATTTGAGAGCTGATCAGATTCGAGGTTTGAATCTGGTATCGCTAAGCAGATGTGAGTACGCTAGCGTGTTTCTGTAGCGGGTAGTGAAACTACGCCGTTTGGGTTAGTGGGAACGACAGCGTTTTGGCTTAGCGAGGGATACTCAGATGTGAGTTGCGCGTGTCTTCAGATTTGAGTAGGATCTTAATGCTATGGGTGCGACGTCGTTTAGTATTTCAGACTTGAGCTAGCGGGATGATGTGTATTAGTTGGGAGTGTTTTCTATGTGACATCGTTTGGTTAAGTCCCACGTCTGTTTCGATGTAATGTCCAGATCTGGAGTGGAACTCAGATTTTAGCTGGTTTCAGATGTGAACCTCGAGGTTGTCGGTGGCTGCTGTTCACCAAATTTGACCAGATTTGAGTTATGTTTAAGAGGACTTTGACCATTCGTTCAGTAGTGTTTTTCCCGTCACTTAGAATATTTCCCGTAGGATAACTCTGTCGTGATATCCTAGCTACTGTTCACCGAACCTTATCTTCTCCGATTTCCGACAGTAGACAGCTCCGACGGAGACAAGAGTGGTAGCGGTGGACTCCTATTGTTAAGGCGATTCTTCTCATACCTCTTTTGCAGACCTGGGAGGAGCTGGAGGTGGACCACAAAGACATCTCCCTTCTGTATTCTGTTAGCATAAGCGTCGAATTAGTCTTGTCGTTCAGGTAGCTTGTTGGGTAAGTCTTAGTTTCTACCCTTGCACTTTGTTTAGAGCTGATTGTTAATCTTGTAGGGTAGGACAAAGCTGGTTGAGCTCGTAGCTCCCTGTCGTTGGTTCTGTGCTGTACGTTCCTGAGCCTGTGTTGTGTTCTTGGTTAACATGTTTCAACTTTGGTTGCTCGAGACTGCTTTTGTTGTAATTATACCTCAGAATTGAGGTATGGATGTGAGCTTGTTTTACAGCGTTGAATTGAAACGGATTTTATGTGAGCTGCTGTGTTCAATTCTGTGTGCATTTTCTTGCTCTTGCTGTGTTGTTATTGCAAGTTGTGTCATTGCATACACACATTTTTTCATGTTGAGCTCAGATCTTGTTAACCGTGCCTTGTTGTATTGATCTGTGTGTACCAGGGTGCTTGTTTGGAGGTCGAGCAGGTAACTCGCGTCACCCTCGTCTCCCTGCTGGGATCTGTTAGCCACTATGAGCGGAGTGGGTAGCTCCCACACCTCATGAGTTGGGCAACATCAGGTTGAGCTATGTTCTGCACCTGGTACCGTGTGTTGAGACGAGTTGGTAGCTCCCATATACTCAAACACCCGTGGACACTATCCTTGCAGTTTATCTGTTGGTGTTCAGTTGATTCGTTCGTTGTTGAGCAGCTTTTGAGATTCCTTTGGCTCCCTGCCTCCGGTTGTAGCCTCATCTCATGCATAGCATTCGCATTTCATCTATTGCTATTTAACTGCTGTTTTTCAGTTGCTCTCCGTACTGGGGTTTGACCCCATGTCCCTCTGGGGCTGGATTTGTTTGTCTGCCTGTTTGTTGTTCAGGTTTCCCAGGTTATTCTGCTGGTCGTGGAGTTGACCCAGCTGGAGGTGCCCCAGGAGGTGGTTAGAGTGTCCCAGTTAGTATAGTATTGTAAATGTATCAGTACTGATAGCCGGGAGATGCCCTGTGCTTTGTTGTATCCAGTTGTGTACTATGGTTCTTGTATTTGATACATGGTGTACTGTTGTACTGTGTTATTTTAAACTAGGATATTTTGAATATTGCAGTATTTAAATTATGTTATCTTTCATTCAGGCCAAAAGCGAAAATTTTAACCACTATTTTATTGCTACCACTATTTTTTTGCATGGTTTATCTCTGGTTGAGCACGAGGCCTGACATTTTTGGTATCAGAGCTTAAACTGGGATAAGATCGATTTCTTTTGATCACACTTGAGTCTAGGCACAGTGTTGTTGGGAACCGGATCACGCCCCCCGGCGAGGCAGCGGAAGAACAGAAAAATCATGTCCGGGAGACGATCAATTCTATAAACAATACACAATATGACATTCATAGGGCGTTCAAAGTCACTACCTTGCTGGCACTTGTGCCTGGCTCAAACCGGAATTACAACTTGCAGCCGAGAAGAGCCATCCACCGCCATCTAGGCAGTTTGTGGTCCACGACCGGAATCGATCTCCCTTCAATCAGCCTGCACTCGAAGGCTGAAGGATTTTATCGCCAACGAATTCTCCTCGAAAAACTAGGCCGGAAACAATTTTCCGGCGAAGCAGCGGCGGCGGCGGCGTGAGGAAGATGAAGAGAGGGGGCGGCGCTAATCTCTAGGTTTAGGGTTAATGAGAGTCTTGTGTGTTGAAGTCTAGGTTTAGGCTTAATTAAATAGAATTAAGCATGGACTTGGACCGGCCCAACGGGCCCGGGTCCAACGGATGAACATTCAGTTCATCTCCACCACCAAGACTTCATCGTAACTCCGATCGCCGATCAGATCGGACCGATCGACTCAGTTTCCAAAACTGAATACTATGATCTGAAAAACCATTTTTCAGAACCCCAGTGCAAAATGACGTTTTGCTCCTCAACGTCGGGAAATCTCGATTTGACCCGAGTTGACTTTTAGGAAGTCGCACTCCCAAAATCCTCTTCGTATGCTCAACACATTGAGCTGAGTATCCTTGCGGGAATCTCGAATCCAGTACTTGTGTGACCCTCAATGGTTCAGGGATACAGCTAGTCATGGGCCCACAACCATTGTGGCTCCGAAATCACAATTTCGGACTTGCCCAACCGATCATGGTAAGAGCGTCTAGCAACATCGCCCCATGATCCCCTAGGTATCACTGATAGTGCCTGCAAGAACCAGTTGGTCGTGGTTAGCGCCGTGCCCAATGTGTTAGGTGTATGCAATAGGTTTTATTTGATTTCGGTTTTAATATTTGATTATCATTTGAAGTGGGTCTGTTTGTGGCCCGTTCCCACCCCTTGATAAATGTATCACTTATCTGTCATAGCAATTTAAATGTAAATTACTAGAGTTAGTGGGAGGACATCCGAAGATGGTGGAGATGACGATCAAGATATAGAAGACCGAAGATCTGTAAAACCGGAAAGCATTGTAATAGGATTGCATTGCATATTGCATTACCCCTAGGATTGGACCCAGGTCCGTGGCTGGCAACCACGGACCGCATAGCTCTCGCGATCGATCATCCCAATGTTATTTATATATATGATATATAGTTTAAATGAATCCGCATGTTTGCATGTTTTAAATTAGATTTAAATATGCATGAGACCAAAATATTTTCAAAAATAAAATCCCTCGTTTTAAATTCGATTTAAAACTTATATCAAGATAAATGTTTATTCGATAAACAAAAGGGTATTTAAAATTGTTTAAATTAACCCTACCTTCCATCAACAATGGGTGTACGTCGATGCTACCCGTATACATGGCCCGGCTCATATTATTGAGGGGGTCATGTATGCCGGAAAGCTGTCCACGTCATTGACAACTGTTGTGAGTCGGTCGGAACTCCCTTTAACGTTGGCTCATATTATTGGGGACGTTAAGGGGACCGTCCTTCACGACTCAACATTGATGGGTCAATCTTGACACGTGATAGTAAAAGGCGTCATATTATTGGGCCCTTACTGGACGTGAGGTGAATACATGGAGGTTGCACCGGGCTGCAATCGGAAACTACCTTTCAGGGGTCATGGATGGCTGATAGTTATTCGGGTCCATGGTCGCTTGATGGGCTCCGTGTACCCACTAAAGAAACCTGTTTTCTCGATTTAATTAGAGGGTGGTGAAATCG
>KV019621.1:480988-510216 GCA_001598015.1 Dorcoceras hygrometricum | reverse complement strand
GAGAATGGGATTCTCTCACAGTGGACCCCTTCGGCGACACCACAGCTCAATGGTGTAGCGGTGCGTCGTAATCGGACCTTGTTGGACATGGTTTGATCTATGATGAGCTTCACTGAGCTTCCGACCTCGTTTTGGGGCTATGCGCTCGAAACGGCGGTAATGTTGTTGAACAATGTCCACACCAAGGCAGGGTATAAGACTCCGTATGAGATATGGATGGGCAAACCACCCAAGTCATTTATGAGGATTTGGGGATGTCCTGCTTACGTGAAGCAGACAGTGGGAGATAAGCTGGATACGAGATCCATCTTATGCTACTTCATTGGGTATCCAAAGAATTCCATTGGATACATTTTCTACTATCCCAACGAGACAAAAGTGCTTGTCTCTAGGAATGCCACCTTTATGGAAAGGGAATTTCTACTTGATAGAAAGGGCAGAATAGTAGAACTCGAAGAGGTTCGAGAACCAATCGAAGTACCAAGTGAATCTCCCGCACCTACTGAGCCAGTATCAGATATGGTCGCACCTAGGAGATCCGATAGGATTCCTAGAGCTCCAGAGATATATGGTTTTCTCCTTGAAGATGATCAGAGTGATCAAGTTGTTGGATCTGATCCAAGAACTTTCAAGGAGGCAATTTACGATGCTGATTCTAATTTGTGGCTTGAAGCAATGCAGTCTGAGTTTGACTCAATGCATGCTAACCAAGTTTGGACTCTCGTTGATCCTCCCGAAGGAATTTTTCCTATTGGGTGCAAATGGGTATAGATTTTCGTATTCTTTGGATAGGGATCATAGAAGTAACAGGCATTTATCTTCTTCCACCACCATGATTTCAATATTCTCCAGATCAAGAATGATTATTGAAGTCGTCCATGTGATCCTCCAGTGACCTTCCAGGTTGCATCTTGAATGTGTATAGCCTCTATTTTTTATACAAGCGGTTTGCCAATAATTTTGTCACGTAGAGCTTCTCCAATTTCAACCAACTCGCAGCCGCAGAAGTTTCTTTTTGAAACTTCCCTAAGAACCTTATCTCCAAGAAGTTTCTTTCTTGATTTTATCTGGTTTAGTAGGGCTCATCTTCAATTCACCTAGTAGTGCATCTTCCAAGCCTTGTTGAACTAACAGAGCTCGCATCTTTAGACGCCACAACCCAAAATCATTCTTGTACGTAAACTTTTCGATCTCTAACTTTGTAGGTGCCATCACTTCAATTTAACCTATTAATTGCTCTGATACCGATTGTTGGACTATAGGAAACACAAGTGAAGATATTGATCAGATGAAATCCAATAACTTTGATCGAATTTCACTAAAGCATTTACTAAAGAATTAGAAACCAGATCAAGCAAGGAAAGAAAAATGCGCAAGACGATCAAGCGTCTGCATCCACGGACAAGCAATCCATCAATATTTATTCCATTTGAGTTCTGTACAATATCATAAAGATAACCAGACAGAAAACCAAAGGGAACGACGCTCGTGTATGTGTACATATATATGAGTACTGGCACTTGTTCTTTATTATATTAGAAGAATTTTCTATCTTTTTCTTGCTGCTTCCCTACATTTATATATAGTTCCATAGCACGCTCCAGCACAACCGCTCCTTGCATCCGGTTGTAACTAACTTTCATTCGGTTTTATTTCCTTCAACCCCTTGAATATTTCTTCATACTGCTTGGGATGATCTCAGTACACAATATAAATTAACTCAAGCAGCAGGCACTATTCCGACAAAAAAGTAAGTTTCGCTTATTTATTTATTTACAAAAGTAACAAAATACAATATTTATTAAAAGAGATTATGTTAGATTGAACTACCTCATTAAAATGGTTTATTAAGAATCAGTAATACTAATTTTAGAAAATCCAAACGGAAAATGAGCCGTCGTATTCAAACTACGCTATGCATGTAACTTAAATGTGGCATTCAAAAGGCTGGCCGAATGACCAAATGCATTATGGTTTCAATAATTGAAAACATTAATAATTGATAGTTTGAGTTTGGTGTAAAAAATAAAACGTATAAAAGAATTTAGGTACTTAGTTAACTATATTTATTGGTTTTATATATAAATATTGTTACGTACTTGATGTAAGAAAAGTAATCACAGCAGTCAGTATGACAATGCAGGTAAGTGACGGTAACCGACTCTTTCGTAAGTATTCATGCAGCATGAGTACGTGACTGAAGAATATAGATTGAGTTGGTTTTTGGAGTTTTGTGATGGTGCAAATTAATTCACAATTTTATTTTTTTTAAACAAAAGACAATTTTAATATAAAAAAGGATTGAAGAAAGTTGGGCTTTTTAACTGTTTATTATATATAAAAAAAAAAATTAACAAAATAAAGTGAAATTGAGGGATTTATCAAAATAAGGTATCACGCCCTCCGCGAGGGCGTGACTCAAAATTTTTTTTTTTAAAAACCAAGTCACGCCTTCCCCAACGGCGTGACTTGGAAAATTTTTTTTTTTAACAATGAAGTCACGCCCATGGTAAGGGCGTGACTTCAAATAAATTTTTTTTAAAAAATGATTGTTGACTCTAAATTGATTGAGTGAGATTGAATCCGTGCATGTGGAGCCAATAAGCGTGACCACTGCTCTAATTTATTTCCGAAAGATGGGGGATCGAGGGGCAGTTTGAAACAATCATTTTTAAACATTTTCCCCATAATTTTGTTGTGCGTTGACAAGGGAACGGAACCAATTACAGTAATATCAGAAAGGAGAAATTCTCCCCATAATTATCCTCACATTTTAGAAAAGTTGACAGTCGTGATTCTAAGGGCTAAAATTTTTAATACCATCAGAGAAATTAACACTCCAAGTAGCATAAAAAAAATCCATGATGCAGGAAGCCTGTTCTTTTATCAACAAAACAATATTAGTCTGTAGTAGTCTGCACCATCTCCACCAACCTATGGTTTTCTGTAATTTCTACGCAGACATCAATCAACCTGTTTAATGCACTACTGAAACGAAGGTTCTTAAAGTTACTGTTTACAAATTAATAAGTTCAGTCGGCAAGAAAAGAAATATAGCACCAAAAATTCAAAGAGTGATGCGGTAAAGACTCTTAGCTCCACTGCGTCAACAATCATTTTTTTAAAAAAAATTTATTTGAAGTCACGCCCTTACCATGGGCGTGACTTCATTGTTAAAAAAAAAATTTTTCCAAGTCACGCCGTTGGGGAAGGCGTGACTTGGTTTTTAAAAAAAAAAATTTTGAGTCACGCCCTCGCGGAGGGCGTGATACCTTATTTTGATAAATCCCTCAATTTCACTTTATTTTGTTAAATTTTTTTTTTTTATATAATAAACAGTTAAAAAGCCCCTCCAGCAAAGCTCCAATTTCACGTTTGGGCTCTTGTTCGGAATTTATCAAACACCCAAATAGTATCGGTTATGATATTATATTTGATATAATATATAAGAAATGATATGGTGGGCATCAAATATGGCCACCACGTGGGCATCAGGTTGACGTGGCACTTCCTGGTATTACCACGTCAGCCTGGTGCCCATGTTTGATGCCCACCATATCAAATTTGTATAATATATTATTGTTCTGATTTTATATACAAGTGTGCGCGTAGAATAATAAACATATTATTTAAAACTTAGACGAAATCTCCAATAACAAAACGATTGAATTCGAAGATAGGGATGGAGGTGATAAACTTATATTTCAGTCCTTCAAACTTATTATTTCTCAATTTTTAATTACCTTTGATTATGTTTAAAGAAATCGACCCTGCATGTATTTAAATTAACCATACTATACCTTTACTATGTAAAATATGTTATGACATAATTAATCACTAGTGGATGAACAGAGAATGATTCAAATACAAAAATCCAAATTTAAAAAAAAAAACTACATCTAATAACATGTCAACAAGAACTTAAGCTAGTTACATGTAATAGGGCTGGGATCGGGTAGAGTACCGTCTTGTAACCCACTTCCCCAGTTCTCATCCTGAAAAGAATTGGAATTCTATTTTATAACCCGATCTCGTACCCGAAAGTATCGGAACCCGAATATTCGGGAACCCGTATTTTCGGGATCCGATAGGGTCGAGAAGGGATATCTCGAACAAGGACAAGCACAAGCACATGCGAGATGATATATAAGTATCGAAAATTAAAATTTTAATACTTGAAACAAGTGATACGATTTCTTGGTTAATCCACTAAACAATTAAATCCAAAACAAAAATAATATATGATATTGTATCATTAAACCACAACATCAAAGATTTAACTTCCATCCGGTGGTGTTTGGAGCTTGCACTTGAGGAGATGTATTACTTTTTCATGTACACATGGGTACATATAACCAACATATGTTATATAAAATACTTTGCATAAATAAAATTTAATATATACAAAGCACAAATTGTCCATTATATAAACATAAAAAATATCAAGCATTGCACCAACTTATCCAACTCATAAATTACTGAACTATATTCTTCTTCATGAGCATTAATAACTAAATAAAATAAATGTATTTCTATTAAAACAACATTATTTTGATACAAAAAGAATGACATACAAAAAGTAAAAAGTATTAAAAAATATATTTTTTTATTATTTATTTTAACAGATAATAAATTTTTTTTTATTTTTGTTATATTAAAAAATTATTTTTTTTATTATTTTAATATATTTCGGGTCTGGTCGGAAATCCCATCGGGACTGCGAAAAACACCCGATCCCATTCCCGATACTTATCGGGTCGGGAATTTTCCAGAAAATTCGGGATGGGATTTTTTCAGATCGGGATTTTTCGGGTCGAGAGTGGATAGATGTTCGAGTTGGGTCGAGATTTTCGGGATTTTTGCACACACTTAATAATTATATAGATAAAAAAAATAAATCACCAAACCCATAATGGAGAGAGAGAGTAAATTACATAATAATTTACACGCAGCAGCTCTACTTTTCCAATCCCCCACCACACACATCCAATTATTATCAACAAAAAAGCAATCTTCATCCCCTCCTGGTTTTCTCAACAAATCCATTGTTTTACCTCCTCAATTATCACCCCACCTGTATCTTCCTTTTAATTATACAATCCCTAATCTTCGCTGAACTGTCTTCCATTTCGTTTGCTAATTATTTTATTATCATTTTTTTGATCGATCAATCAATTTGTATATGAAAATCTTGACGCAAATCAACCTTTGCATCTTGCATTAATTTTTTCTTTTATATCGATCTCGTTTGGATTCACTCGTCGGAATTATCGAAGGGGTAGTAAATTTTAGGGTTTTATTTCATGGTGTGTGCTGTTTCCACGAATGCAGTCCAATAAAGAGGAGGAAGCTTCTCGATCGCTGTTTGTTGGCTGATGAATTGGATCTGCAGGCGGGAGTTTTTTTCTTTTTTCGTTATCTAGGTTCTCTTGTGGTAGAGTGAGTTTATGCTGTCAATAATCGGCCGTTAATTCGAGTTTTATTTTTTGGGAATTCCGAATTAAGGCTGAAATTTGGAGGATTCAACTTTTTTGGAGTTTGAATAAATTGGTCTTTACGAGTTATTGAATCGAATTGATGGCCATGGATCATGTCGTGGGTGGAAAGTTTAAGCTTGGAAGAAAAATTGGGAGTGGTTCATTTGGTGAACTGTACTTGGGTATCGTTTTATTATTGTTAATGATTTGTTATTAGTTACCGTATCACCTTCATGTTTTGTTGGAAATTGTTTTTGTCTTGTACTAACAAGTAAATCTATCCTGCTTATTGTAGGGGTGAACATACAAACCGGAGAAGAAGTAGGCATCAAGCTGGTATGCTTGCTGGTTGCAAACTTGCAATATTACTATTCATTCTTGATTTTTCAAGTGTATTCATACCAAAACGAATTAAACTTTTGAGGGTTATCATAGTATTTGTTGACGTCTTCACTCTGCAGTGCTCTTGTTTCACCAGCGTTTGGATGATCGGAATCATGTTTGTAATTTAGTTTTCTTTATTCCTGAATTTTCTTTGCGTCAATAAAGTCCTGGAAGTTTGAGGCAGAAAAAAATACCTGCCGATGAGTGATGCAATTTTAAATTAATTATTTTTTATCAAGCCTGGGAAAAAATTTGTCAAAAGATAATTACTTTTTTCAAATTTTTAAAACACATTGACACTGTTTCTTGTTAGGAACACTATTTTTTCAATTAAGTTCCATGGACATGGAAAAATTAGTAATAATAACTCTGTTGGATTCCAAAATTACATGCGGAAGCTACGCCTCTTTTTTGTACGGTAAGCAGAAACGTATATTCATTTTTCAAGTGTATGTGTTTGGAAGCTTCGAGTTTTTGATTGGCATAAAGGTTAAGGAACATTTGTTTGAATTCTTTTTAGAAACTAATAAATTGATTATCGTCATAAGTTTGTTTGTTATTATCACAATTGTCAGGAATCTGTGAAGACCAAGCACCCTCAACTTCATTATGAGTCTAAAATTTATATGCTTCTACAAGGAGGAAGTAAGTTGTCCCCACCCTAGTGCAATTTTTTCATGATCAAACATTTAATTTTCATTGACAAAAGTGGTTTATCATTTGATTCTCATAAAGTTTTGCTAAGACCAGTGATAAATAGGTGTCAAACAAAGTTCTGCATGCTTGAACACCTATATCTGTTTAAGGAGGAAATGATGCATTAATCTCGTACTTTTCTGAAGACTTCGTGGGATATATGCATACATTATAACACATGTCCAGTGGAAATTTATTCTGAAGTACGATACAATGGACTTGAGTTGATGTTTAATCTAATTTTGGGTTCTGTTTGTCATGCAGTCGGTATTCCTAACCTGAAATGGTTTGGCGTTGAAGCTGAATATAATGCCATGGTCATAGACCTTTTAGGACCAAGTCTGGAAGACCTATTCAACTATTGTAACAGGAAATTGTCCTTGAAAACTGTTTTAATGCTTGCGGATCAACTGGTAAGTAGTTTGAATTGTAAGCATCTTCTGGACAATATGGTTATGCATTATAACTAGTTTTAGTAAGTAAAGGTGCATCTTATTTCAGATCAACAGAGTTGAATATATGCATTCTAAAGGATTTCTTCATCGTGATATAAAGCCTGACAACTTTTTGATGGGCTTGGGGCGCAAAGCAAATCAGGTGTCTCTTTCTGTTATTCTTAGGTTCCATACATTGTTTTGATGGTTTGAGCAATATGCTGGAACATTTTGACTTCAATTATGTTAAATGAGTTTTGGTAGACTGTCACTATTTCGTGTTAATTTAAACTATTCTAATCTTTTAATTCTGTTCGACCATTGGATACACGACTCTTGGTTGCGCTGAGGGTATGCTTTCCTGGAAGTATAAAAGATAGCTGCTACATGTAATTGTTTTAGTGATCTAATAGTGTATATTGCAGGTTTATGTCATTGATTATGGTCTTGCCAAAAAATATAGGGATCTCCAGACTCATAAGCATATCCCATACAGGTACATCCGTATCTTGTTTTAGGCCCAAGTGATTTAGTATTTTATTGTATTTGTGTCAAATGATGCCTGGACCAGATATGATGGTTGGAAGTTAGTACCAATGCTGGGAAACAGTTAGTCTTAAAACCAAGAGGGCACACATTAGTTTGGTATAGCATGGTGGCCTTGATTTATGCTGTTAAGATTAAATGACAAATATGGTATTTAAGTCCATTAAAATTACACAATATAACATCTTAAGTGCAAGGATCAGTGGCTGAGTAATCGTATTTATTTATTCCCCCTTTGGTCTCATATAGTGATCTTTGTGACAACTCAAATTTTTATGTGCAGACTGATTAAACTTCTTAGCATTTTACTTTCAGGGAAAATAAGAATCTCACAGGCACTGCTCGCTACGCTAGTGTCAATACACACCTTGGAGTTGGTGAGTAAATGTATTTTTTAATTAGAAATGTTTTTATCTTTAAGATCCTTAGATTTATTTCGATCATATTACATTCATCTCATTGTGGTTCGTTGATGCTGGCAGAACAAAGCAGAAGAGACGATTTGGAATCTCTTGGTTATGTACTTATGTATTTTCTGAGAGGAAGGTGAGTTGGACTAACGAATGACTTGTTGGTTGGGAATTTTTCGAGCTTTTTTGTCTGTCTTGGCAGTTGTCTTCGTTACTATACTTCCATACTAATATTCCTTTTTTAATGCTTCAGTCTTCCCTGGCAAGGACTTAAAGCTGGCACCAAAAAACAAAAATATGACAAGATTAGTGAGAAAAAGATGTTAACTCCGATAGAGGTATATATGCTTGCATAATTGATGTGAGATGCGGCACATGGTCCTAAGTTTGAAATTTATCTTCTCCATGATGTTATCAAAAAGAGAATTAGCGATTGACCCAACACCTATTAATGTCCCACTTTGTTCACTTGATGTGTCCATCTTCAACCTGCATCTGCGCAAAGTGTTTTCGTTCTCCTGATTCCTTGGCTGCACTTAGTGCTTCATGTATGAGTCAAGGTTGCTCATCTCGAAAATTGTTCGAAGACAAATCGAACCTCTTTTGTTCGAGACTTGGTTTATCATTGCATTCATTCAAACGAAGCAAAAGGATTAACTGTTTCAGTATTTGTACCTTATTGTGGTTCGTTCTGGTATATTATTTTCCATATACTGGATGCTCATATCATCCGCGGTTAATTCGACTTGCCATTTCTAGACTTGAGAGTTCATTTGCTGTATTATACATATGACTTATGAGACCTGAAACTTCACATGATTTGATATGTTGCAGGTGCTGTGCAAGTCATATCCATCAGAATTCATTTCATATTTTCACTACTGCCGTTCTTTAAGGTTTGAGGACAAGCCTGATTATTCTTATTTGAAGAGGCTTTTTAGGGACTTGTTCATTCGTGAAGGTAATGATTACCTAAGCTTCATCTGTCTCTGTAGATTTCCTTCCTGTCTTCATATTTCAAGTATCTTTTTTCTGCTTGAGTATGTTGTAGTGAAGTGTAGGTGCGTTGCAATATTTGTGCAGGTTACCAATTTGATTATGTGTTTGATTGGACCATATTGAAATATCCCCAGATTGGAGCCGGTTCCAGATCAAGAGTAAATACTTCCATCTTCTTTTATCCTCTTGCTTTTTTTAAATATTGATGATATGGACGTAATAAATTTTGCATTACTTCCAGAATACCACTGGCAATGCAGTGGCTGGAACTTCTGGTGAGAGACCAGGAAGAACATCTGGTAATCTCTCGGATCTCTGTATTTAACTGATGGAAGCATAAGTTGCAAATTTATGAATGTTGAGAACCTATCATGTAAAGTGTGTGGCAGATGAAAAGTGAACTGAACAATCAACATTTTTGGGCAAATAATGTTTACACACACCACTGTAAAAACACAAGTATAAAGTTAATAGGCTTTTACACCCCCTGTGTGTTTAAACTCAGGCACATTTAACCTCTTCATTTATAATGAACACTTTTTTACCCCTTTGCGAGGAGTTCTCTCCTGATTTTAAAAACACCAGGTTTTAAATCCAATTTTTCAATTCTCACAGGGGTGCTGATGCTCCAGATTTGAATCAAATTGTAGATAACTGCAGGCAAACCTGAGCAAGTGTTGAGAAGAAATTATCTAAATTCTGAGTCAACTCTGTGATTAATGAGAACTATTGTTTTATGTTGAATTGTGTTGTCACCTCTCACATTTCAAAAACTGCGATCATTATGAGTTAGCAGGGTCATTCTCTCGCTAGAATATTCACACCATATATCTACTACTAAATTTATATTCTGGTTTCTTATTTGGTTGTGTCATCTAGTGGGGCAAGATCTTCGAGATAAATTTTCAGGCGCAGTCGAAGCCTTCTCTAGAAGGAATTCTTCAGGACCTACTCGGCATGGAGATCATTCAAGACACAGGACATCAGACGATGTACCTTCATCCAAGGATGTGGTATTTATTCCTTTTTCTTGACATAAAGATGTTTCCATTTGGTTTCCTGCATTGAATTTTCTATCCTAAAATCAGTCCAACCTACATCATCTGCTTTGACAGTGCAACAGTTGCTCTGCTTCAATAGATGTGTCCCTGAACCAACAAGTTAATATTTTGAAGAAAATGTTTGAAGTTCTTAAATTTTTTATTGCAGCATCCTGATTCAGTAAAAGGCCACACCTCTCGAAATGGCAACTCTTCAAAGAGAGCAGCCGTTTCAACCAGCAGGCCTAGCTCCTCGGGTGAGGTCACTGATGGCCGCTCTAGTAGAATGGTCTCAAGCAGTGGTCGAATATCGACCACCCAAAGAGTTCAACCCGGCATTGATCCGAAGCCATCACCTTTTTCGCGTGCTGCTATTACCAAAGGCTCTCGTGATGACCCACTTCGTAGTTTTGATTTCCTCTCAATAAGGAAGTAACTTGGAAATGTTAATGTTGGAGTGCATGCTCTCGATCTATTTATGAGATCTTCGGTGAGATCGTATAGTAAGTACTAAATGTGTACTGTGACGGACACCACCACAATGTACGCAGTTCACCGGAGGAGTCATGTGAGTTTTACTGGCAACGCAATACGGCGCTGCTCTCAAGAAATTGACTTTTATGCACTGCAGCCCTTGTTTTCCGAGGATCCATTACATGTAACATGTGTCATTTATACCTTAAATCAAATTTTAACGTTATGATTTTGAATCAAATATCCTTCAATTTCAAAGAAATGTTGGACTGTTGATTTACGATAGTGCTACAACAATTAGACTTGCTCGACTCCAGAGGAGTAATACACTTCACTCTTTTTTTCTCGTTCTCAAAATGCACCTAATCAGCCAACCAGTGTTGAAGTTGGTAAGAAAATAGCGCTTCTCCATAATACGGTACGTGGCAAATGCAATGTTGGAGCCTAAGCAATCAGCTCTGAAATTGGTATTGTTGGTTTAAAAACCAAAAAAACTCGCAATGGGAGAGCAGCAATAAGCCAAACAAGAACAATTCATTTTGTCTGAAACGTGCATGAAAATCAACTCTGCATAGATATATAGATGTCGAACTGTTTCCCATCCAACCACAACGTAGGACTGGTCAATCTTGCATAAAAAACTATAACAAGTTCTAACCACGGTATGAAATTGTAAAAACCAGAAAGGCTGCATCTTTTTTAAGCTTTGCAAGCTCTTGCCTCATCACTCCAGCTCTCTGCAGTGCCACAGAAGCATATAAAGTTAAACCAACAAAGCAGCTAAAATGTCCCCCTGTTTTTTCTTCTTTTTCTACCAGCTGGGGGGTTCCTGACCCAGGCATTAGTGTAACGCCAGAGCAGCACGCAAAGGCCCCACGAGGCAAGCTCACATGACTCAAAATTGACAGTACAACACCCTAATTAAGTCGATAGATGAGCAAACATATAGACTCCCTTTCCTATTCTTCTTCGGTGAGTATCCTTAAAAATCACGAAAACCAATCCATTTGTATACTCCGAAAACTGATAGCTGCATTATCATGACAGTACATACCTTGATTTTGGCCAACATTAATTTGAATCTCCCAAAATCATTCAAGCATGCCCTTCTCTTTTGTACGATCAACTTTCTTCCCCAGGAACTCTTTTCCCATTTGCCCTTCACATCTGTCAGAAGAGCCAAAAACAAATTCACATTAAATGCATTGCAATAATGTAAGGTTTTCTAGTTCAAAACACCCACCAGCAGCTTCCATTGCAGCAAGAAGAGTTTTCTTCTTAGGAACTCTTTTTGATGTCAATCATAATATCTGTGAGAGATAGCCTCTTAAACTTCATTTGGCTTCTTACCATATCAGGAGAATCAACAAGAGCCTGTCATTGAAGAGAATAAGTAAACTCATTGGGAAGGCACGAAATTTTAACCCATTCCGAAATTACATTAACAAAGCAGTGCTCAAGTTGGTCCAGATAAATCCAGGCTTCATTTACGCCACCAGGCTAAAAACCCGAGCATTGAAACAATAGATGCAACTTAAAGGGCGGTGCAGTTATTATTCACAAATCCAAAATACAAACATTAAATGTTCTCAACATTAATGCTCCTGAAATTGAAATACAAAATTGCAAAAAGATTGCTTGTAAATTCCTTATACAAAAAAGATTGATTTTAAATTCCTTGTAAGATAATCCTAATCTGAAGAATGACTGATCAACAAGTACTAATCATTTGCATTCTAGCAATTAACTAAGGAAGTACGAGCAGACATGCATGAGTCGTCCTCCAAAATAGTAACAGCAAGAAACCAACAGAGAGTAGTAAAACCTAACAAATTGGTACAATGTAGAATATCCCAAGTAAATCAAGAAGCACAGAAAGAAACTGAATTAACGATCCCAATTTCACTCGTTCTTATAAGCCACCAGCTCAAAAAAGCTCAAACAGGAGAAACGGTTGACTAAAACTTTATCCAAATGCAATTGCAAAGAAAGATATGAATGTAAGAAAATATATCATTAACTCGCATCCTTCCCATAAAAGCACTGATTCAGAACAAAACTATGAATTATACAAGCATGCCAAAAACGAACAGGATCAGATCAACATATTCGGTTCTGGTCGATGACGTCAACAATGACGACAAGCTCGCCATATTCCTTCCCGTCATTCACGAGCGCTACTCTTCCAATCTCCACGTATCAACGGCTACATAGAATCAGCAAAAATAAATCCTAGGTCAACATTTTCCATTCAAATCCACAGATTGATCAACATAACAAAAAACCACAGATTTTCAGGAAAAAAAAAAGAGAGAGAGAGATCTAGAGGATGGTGATTTCTGGAACTCACCAATTTTAGCGATCTTTGGGAGCGTTAGTGATTGAGAAAACAGGCGGAATTGGTGGGAGAAGTAATCGCATAATTAGGGTTTTGATGGGGTTTTTCTTCTTCGCACTGTTCTACAAATTAAATATTGGCTTTCGAGCCTTTAACACCAGAATGACTTTTGGGCTTTATTTGTTCAATTTTTCGTTTTACTTGTATAGGCTTTAGCTTTTGGAACCAATTACATTTTCAAATCATTAATGTACCAAATCAAAGTACTAAAATTTTTTTAGTAGTTGTCGTGTGATTTACAAATGATAATAATTGATTTTCATGAATAGTTCTATATAGCTCAAAGTAACTTGTTAAGGTGGTATAGATGATTAGCATATCAATTGACTAAAATTAGGCTTTATGGGTGGCGAGTGAAGGCCACCCGCAATTATAGTGAAAACATGGTAATGGGCATTAAGAACAAACAACTCATTGCCATTGAATTGATGGAGATCTTGTGTTCACATCATTCACATTTCACATATGGTGATAGATTTATTTTTTAAACATAAATTATATATATTTTTTTTAACAAAATTCGTTCATTGGATTTTGAGAAAATACCTCAAAAAAAGTTCGACACTCTTTGAGTACAAAGCTCTTTCATTTACTCTGTTATGACACATTGCATGGATAAATTATAAGCCCCTGAGCTTGACACCAACTTTCCAAATTCATGGAGGGTTGGTTTTCTCATGGTAATCAGTAATCATACGTAATCCATGCATGTTTGTTTCTTGAATTACAAGGAAGGATCAAAAGAATGTCGTCGGCTAAAATGAAAGGCCTTTTGAAAGGCCTAAGATACATTTCACAAATATTTGGTAAGCACTTGTAATCCTACATACCATTTTTTTCATCTTTCTTTCTTACATATGTTCTTGCTATTGTCATCATGATACGATCGATTTCGTTCGCTTTTGTATGCTATAAGTTACATGCTTTGCAATGTAGAAGAAGAAAAGGAAGCAGAAATGCAGATTGGCTTTCCCACGGATGTAAAGCATGTGGCTCATATAGGATGGGATGGGTCATCAAATAATGATGCACCGAGCTGGGTATATATCTATTTTTATCGATTTCCTTCCTTTTTCCATTGATAAAATTTTAAAAGACACCTCTCTCTTTTTTAGATGAACGAGTATAAATCACCAACAGAATTCCAATCAGCACCTTTGAGTTCTCCAGGAGATACGAGAGAAGAGAATGAAATCAAATGGGTTTCTCAAGGTTCACACGTATTTCATTTGTTCATCACACAAACAATGAACCTGAAATTTACGGAGATATATTGTATTAGAGATGGAAATATTAGCGATAACATTTTAATGCCTCGAAGAATTTTGATTTATTGCAATACGTGGAGAAATATATCACTAGAGTTCGAATCAGGAACATCAGTTTCGTGCCTTAAACGAGTTTTGACTCATTGCGAGTGTTTTGGTTCTTGCAGATTCAGGAAGAGGCAGCAGGAGAGATAAGTCTCCAGGCCGAGACCACCACGAATTACCGAAATCATCCAGACGCCATTTCGCGACAGACAACAGTACAACTGACTCCCCAAAGAAGAAGGATCCATCAACCAAATCAAGGGAACCAAGACGACACCACTTGAAGGATTCATGTCCAAAAGAATCAAGCCCAGGAAATGATTCACCCTCAAGAGACCTGCCGGATATCCCCAAGAAATCACGCCGAAAGAAGTCTAAAGAATCGGTCACACGTGGCGGATCTTCAAAAATAAGGTCCAAGGTGGTGACTACTGATGGAACACCCTAACTTTTGCTGGATTCAGATCCCGGAGCTACTTCTGATCTATTTTAAAACTGCCAAGGTTTAAGCTGAGGCCTACTCTAAGTTCAAAGCTAGCTTCACAAACTGTGCAGAAAAGGAAAGTACTGTAGTTTCTCAAAAAGAATACCGTGTTTTCTTTATGCTTATATGTTGAATTTTTCCTATACTAAAGTTTTGGCCTAGGTAGCTACAGGCTGCTGCACTTTCCCAATTCGAGGCAACAATTTTTCAGATTGATGATCACTAGTGTAAACCAACTTTGAATTTTATGTCCTTTGAATGTCTCGCTGTTCAAAAGATTAGCCTCAATCGGTGTAAGGGGCTTGACATAGAATTCAGATTATAAATGAGTAATATATATGTAGTGCCTTTCTAATGTGATAGGATTTGTTTTGAAAGAGTATCTTTGATGATAATATTCTTAGAGTATGAACCTTCACACAGTTTTGACTGTACTCGCAGAGAATATCCTTCCAAACAGATGCTGGATTCCACTGCATCCAGCTACCATAAATTTTAACTTAAGATTCAAAAGATGCACGAATAAACAAAATGAGTATAAAGGCAGATGAAATTACCTTCATCAGACTAATGTGGTGGACATAGTGGGTCATAAGTTAACGCAGGAAGGTTTTCTCGCGTTATAGTAAAAATGAGCAATCATCTGTACCAATTCATCAGCTGGCCTAAAACCTAAATATTGCATTAAATGTCATAAGTTCAGACAAATAAAGATTTAGCTCATATAAAATACCATAGAAAAGAATTACCTTTCTCCCTGTACAATATTTTATTTCCTTTGAGGAACAGGATCTGCGGGCATTCTTTAACTTTAAGAGCATATGCTAAATCTCTTTCAATGTTGATATCTATCTTAACAGTCTGAACACCAAAAATAATGAATCAGCTACAACAAACAGGTAAAAAAATGAAGAAAAAGAGAAACTCTGTTACGATTAACCATGTAAAAAACAATGAGGATGAGTTGTCAAATCACAAACCCGAGGAGGCAATCTATCTTTGGCTTTCCAGTACACCAATGCTGCATTTTCCAATTCCTTTAAAACTTTCCAATTGTCACTTGCCCTGGATGACAAACAATAAAAACTGGATTTAATCTAGATTGACGAATTGCAGTACTCGGCATAATGAATATAGATACAATACCACAATCTATTCCTTTTCTAACTTCTCACATAAGAATCTAAAGAAAAGGACCGTGAGTTGCAGGAGCAGCCCAATGAAGGGGGAACTAAACAAAAACAAAGTTGGAACTTGATCTGTAAATTTTACAAGAATACTGGTTTCTCCCACCAAATTCATTGAGTTGCCCCAAATATAAGTCCTGGATTCAACAACTGTACTTGCCGGTTGTATCGTTCAAAGACCAGGACTATTAGCGGGCTAGGATGGAAAGCAAAGCTCTCCCACTCAAGGCAATTGATCTCCTTTACCAAACCATTGTCAATCTCCCTCTCCCAATCAATCTCGTACCCGTCTTCACCTACAACGTTTTTAATAGGATGCTGTTCAAAGTACTCGGAGGCTCTGATTCCCCAACCAACATCAGCATCCAAAGGCCAATCCGGTGAATCCTCTTCAATCATCATCTTCTTGTTGCTTGAATCATCATCTTCATCTTCATCACTGTCGTCATCATCAACATCATCATCCCACGTGGCGCTGTTTAAATTGGCGTCATTGTCAACCTTGTCCTTCATGATATTTTCCATGTTCTTCAGAATTTCTGGATTCTGCTGTCTAATAGATGAAAAAGTCTTTTCTAGTGAACCACGGATGTAATCCTCAACCGCGGCTGCCTCACTCCTGCGACCACGCCTAGGCCGTTTAGGTTTTATTGGAGGAAAAACATTCTCGGGATTTTCATCCTCGGTTTGAGGAACATTCGATTTTCGTGGCCGATATTTTCCTCTAGCTTTGAGCTTTGGAATCTGGCTAGGATTACTATCAGAAGTTGGATCGGGTTTACTTGAATCCGCAACGCATGCAAACTTGCATCGCTGTTTCATGGCCAATCCTACAAACAAACGATAACTCGAAAAAGAAACCGAAACCCAAGGATGAGTAGGGGCACCGGTAGGTAGTAGCAACGATGAAGAATGCAACCCCCGGGTAGCACTTAAATCTGAAAGAGACATCATTTCCTGGTCGTGAACGCAGAATTTTACTCCCCTCAGCGGCACACAACGTAGTTCCAAATTCAAAAACGGCTAAAAACGCCGGAGCACGGAAGCTGTCAATATGGAATCAGCTGCACAAGAACGAATATAATAGAGAAAAGTTGGAAGTTAATAACATATAATAGCTCAAAGTCAATAAAATCAGTTGAACAAGTGAATTATTTATAGAGAACGAAATAGGTCGTTGGAGTAAACAAGACATCGAACACATGGCAGGCAATCCAGGACGGGTACTTTAAACTTAAGCACAAGTATTGAGCATACTGCATTCTTTTATCACCCTCTTTGTAGGGAAAAGAGAGAGACAGATTATAGTATCCACGTTGATGGCGGCGGCGGCGCAAGAAACGGAGACGTATTCTGTGATTTAGCTGGATTGCTTTTGCCAATTGGCGGTGCTTGCAGAGAGAGATCGGATTCCGACTTTTGCCCCTTTTTTTAAATTCTACTTTTGGAGTTTCACAATAGTATAGATTTTTTAAAACTTGTATTTCTATTTTAGTGCATATTTTATCAAAATAGGTACAAATTTTACATCACACATATATATGCCTCTAACCAATCCCTTTTATACTTTACACAGATAACTATCCTTATAACATTAACTATTATTCTATTTACATACTTTATGCAATAACATATTGCAATTTTTTATGTGACTTATAGAAGTTCTGTTTGTCATCCAATATCTTGATTTTTTTTCCTGTAAACCTATGCGTGAACTTATAAAGCAAATTACGTGTTAGATTTATATTTGAAAATTTGTATGTTATACAGTAAGGAATCAATTGATATTTATGAATATTTATTTTAAAAAATAAACAAACAAATAAAATTTATTGGATGATTATTACAGAATTAAATGACACAAAAAGAGAAAATATTACAAGAACTGGGGTTGGCGGCTTTGCGCCAAGTGAACAATATTTGGCGTATGAACGGCCCATCTATCCCTAGTCATGGGATTTAAAAGTTGTCCACTATAATTTTTTTATTTCGTTTTTATATTTTTTTATAACATATACTATATGTTATTGTTGTTTGTCTTGTGTAATAAAATAATTTATGCGGAAAGAACACGATTCAAACAGTGAACAATTTAGACAAATGCGAGAAAGTAAAAGATAAGGAGTCGAGAGTTTGTTTCTGGAAGTTCGGAACAATATCTCCTACGTCTCCCCTTCTTCCTCAATGGGAAGGATATCACTAGAAGATTTGATTTATACAACCCTTTATACAAACCCGATCCCACAACCAGCGGTTACGAGAAGTCCTAGCACTCAACCACGAACACAGACCCGCGACCTGGTTCGAAAATACAATGAAATAGCACTGAGCTGGTTGTGCTACTCTAGCACCCTACACTCTCTGTTCATGATTTACAATGAATGCTTGACACCACAGAGTGTGTGTATAGAAGAGTATGTGACACAATAATTGAATAAAGCTATTTGTGTGTGTGTCACTTGTTGTGAGCTGGTTCAATATGAACTCTGCTCTTTGCTTGTGAAAGGGTTGGTTAGTTTGTGTGTTCGATAATTTCGTTGTATTCCGTAATCGTGTATTTCGTAACCCTTCTCAGCTGCTCTTCTCTTCTATTTATACTCTTTGGATACAACGATAATAAATGTAGCCAGTAGACACATTATATGCATCCAAATTGAATTTCCTGCGATGCCTTAAATGCTTGTACGATGAAAGTACAACTCCATTAAATGCATTCCCCTTTTTAGCAACTCTGCGCCGTTTTCAGTTTGAACTCAAAGTAGTTCCAACGACTACAAATCGCTGCAAAGATGTCAAATGTCTCATATCAGACTGTACGTAGCTTCAAACATTCCGAAATTCAATTTGCTACGTTGTCCTTTACTCAGCTGGTCTCCCGATATGATTTTTTAACATTGAGCTGCTTTTCTAGATCGGGTTTTGAGCTTGATCATATATAATTTGCTTTGAAGTATTCTGCTTAAGTTTTTGTTCTGTACTGGTTCAGATAACATTCTTTGTCTTGCTATATCTTCAGTACTATACCATTCGTGAAATCATTCTGCTTGGTTTACTTGACTGGTCTTCCAGCTGGTCTGTTATTCCACTTCTCACTCCGGCTGGTCTGTTCTCTTAACCGTAAACCACTGTTTTTCTGCTCTTCGTCTCAATGCTCTTTGCTTCTAAGCATCTTTGAACTGGTATCAGCATGACTTAGCACCTAGATGGTTTTTCCTAAACCAGCACATCTCAATATCCTGAGTTGGTTTGACCTTAACCAACTTGACCAAAATACCTTTGCTGGTTTAATAATTGTTTTTTGAATAAAAAAAAAAGAAGAAATGGGAATGGCTTTGGCGCAGAGCAAACGTTTGCGTCAAAAGTAGCGTTCCAAATCTTAGTTTCTCGCCCAATCGTCAAAATAGCGATCGGAATAGCGCAACGTTGGAGCATCGTTTCTGCGTCAAATTGGTACAAATCTGTTATATAGCGAAGCGTTGGAGATGATCTTAATATAGAGAGTGGTTATTTGCATCCAAGTCCTCTATATTTTATGCATTTGACATTTTACCTCTTTTATAAAGTATAAGTTATAATATGTCAAGGACCTGAGTGTTAATATAGAGAAAGCACTAGGTTTCAAATCTTTTAATTTACTGGGATGAAATAAATCCAAGCAAATGTAAATCCACCTTACACCAACTTAAGATTTTTCAATAGTAGATGTGATTATTTCAAATACATCTGTATAGTGTAAGGTGTCGATTGAAATACAAAAGAAAAACCATTAAACGTTCACGCGTCAAATCCTTTCGTTATATCAAATCTATCGATCCAAACGTAATCCGAAATATTTTTCGCACTATTTAAAACATTCGTGTTAGGTCTCATTCATATAAACTATTGACCATTCAACAATTGTTATACCTCTCAACTTTTACGGAGGGTCATGGGGATTTGGAAGGACATTTTCGACATTGTACGAATAGATTTTTTGGATCAAAATATTAGTAGTCAATTTCTTTCCCGCACGAAATTATCCATGTGCGGGATGGATAGGCCAAACTAGAGGCACAAAGTGGAAAATGACATGTAGTATGGAGAAATGACTATCCTACCCTTGATATTTAATTTTAGGAAATAGAAGTTACGTACAGATTTCCTAGTCCGCGTGTCCCACATTGACCCAAAAAGACAAACATGTGTTTTACCCCATCGCAGAATACACATAACTGACCAATAATAAAACCAAATTTCAAAAGGTAACCAAATTAAAATAAAACAAGTCAAATATAAACAAGAATACCATAATGAAACGATATTAGTTTCTACGAGATAATATATAAACAAATTCAGATTAAGGATTTGAGTGATCTGGCTTTAACCCTTTTTCGGGTTCTCTTCTTCCCATTCTGATCTTCATCCTCATTGATGTCTTCTTCATCGTGCTCGAATTCGTCATCGGTTTCGGATAAAATCGATGGCTCCATGTAATGTCCACGATCAAGACTCTCAGCTGCGTCTCCTTTCGAACTATCTCCACCTCTTTTCTTGCCCCAACGTGGCCCGAAACCGGAATAATAATAGAACTCGTAAGGATTACTGGAGGAGGGCATTGTCGGTTTCTTGACTCGGGGGCGGCGCCTTCCCTCCGACACCGGCTTCGAGGAGCACTTGGCCGTGGTGTGGGCGGAGCTGCTGTAGCTCCTGACCATGGATAAATGGTGATCGCATAGTGAATTACCTTCTGCAGCCTGCCTTCTGCATTTCCAGCTCTTGCCGTCGGTCTTGCAGCACAGAATAATATCGCCGGTGGGATTATTCAGATCACCTGACGGTTTCTCCGCCTCGGCCGCTCCGCCGGAATACTCCCATTTCATGGCATTGTTCGACTCCTCCGCCTCTCTATTATTCAAAGAATATTTTTGTCGAAGCAAGCCGGGAACAGAAGAA
This sequence comes from Dorcoceras hygrometricum, assembly GCA_001598015.1. NCBI lineage: Eukaryota > Viridiplantae > Streptophyta > Magnoliopsida > Lamiales > Gesneriaceae > Dorcoceras > Dorcoceras hygrometricum. The sequence goes on along the minus strand of KV019621.1, from coordinate 489,442 downwards.
AGTCCACATTACAACTAATGGGGTAACTTTATATATGGATTTCAGTTAAAAATCAAACATTATTCAGCTAAATATCGATGGGGAATAAAATCATACGCCGCCCATAAACCCTAGTGATTATTTTGCGAAAAAAAAAAGATAATAGTGGAGAAAAATATGAACCCCAGTCGAATTAAATAAAAGGGCTGAAATATTACCTTTCAAGAAGTGCAATGGAATCCTGTGAACTCCCATTTCCGGCATAACTTCCATTTCCATTTCCCTGCATAAAAATCATTCGATGTCGCAAAAAAAGGAAGCATACATCTATAAAGCAGCAAGAAGAAGAAAACCAGAAAGAAATTCGAATCATTCGGACTATATAACAGGAACAGATCACGGGATTAGCTCTTCCTGACGAACCCTACCAGTCGGGCAGAAGGAAACCCTAGAAGAAGAGGCTGAAAAACGGCAGAAATGCAGAAGATTTCGACACGAATAGAACAAGGGCGGCAACAGATCTGCACCCATGAGCAGAAGAGAGTTTGGTCGGATGGGGATTCGACTGACCTGGTACGGCGGAGAAGATGGTGGCGAGAAGCTCATGACGTCCCAGGGCGACTGATTCAGCTGGCAGACGTGCGGCTGAGCGAGAATTCCGGGATTGAGAGACGCCGTCCCGTAGAAGAGCGGCGAAATCTTGGCGTTCTTGCGTATTCTCATGGCGGAGAGAGATGGTTTGCTGCCTTGCGGAGGTGGAGAGGAGGAGAGGTCGGGGAGGAATGGGAGTGGGGGCCGTTGGCAAGATGAAACAATAGTAGATCCAAATTTGATTATTTTATTATTACAATATTTATATATATCTATATCTATCTATATATATATATATATTAGAATTGTTGTAATAATTATAACTATAATAAATATATATGTATTGTTTATGTGTATAGCAGTACAGGGGATGTATCTACAGGTCTAATTTACTTTGAGGGGGCATAAATTTAACAATTAATGTGGGTTCTGAATTGATAAAAACTTGAGAGTCATTGAAAGCTAAATATTATTGAATGTATAATCATGTTAATTGAATGAACAAACAAAATGTTAGATATTATAGATTTATAATTATATATAGTTAAGAAGTACGACATCTTATTATATCGGGAAAATCTCAAATTTGATAGTTATGTTCGTTTATCGGTAATTTTGGTGTCCGATGCTTTCAATTTTCTTTTTCGGATCATATCTTATTTTTTCAAATTTGATCATATACTACGTGACATTGACCTGACTCTAATATATACGGTGTTAAATAAAGCACATCCTTCTATAAAAACTAGATTTACGAGTATCCAAATTAGTCAAAAGAAAAAAAAATAAAGCTATACGACTAAACTCATTTATGATAACATAATATGTAAAAAATAAAATCAAAAAATGTCGAACAATGCAGCACGGGAAAAGTAATTTCCCATTTTGATTGAATTTACTTGAAATAAGCATATTTTCTGTCCTTAAAGCTGAAAACAGAAGTAGTGTTGATGGTAAAAAAATATTTTTAAATTTTCAAAAGCAAAATATAGTTGTATATTTTGTAATTTTATCGAAAAAAGAGAACGTTACACTCCGTTGTATATATATATATATCTACTAATTATTATAAGTTTGTGTGTGGTTTCCTGTTATAGGAGTCTACCCGCGAACCTAACAATGGCATTTTTATTTTATTTTTACAATTCCAATGAAAGCCATGAGCACGACTGTGGTGTCAACAACTTACTATCATTACATGAGAATTACAATATTTTATTGAAAGTGAGATTCTCACTAATGACTCAACTTGACCAATAAATTATTGAAACTGCCTATACTTTTTATCCATTAATCTTATTTTCGACAATGGATTTTTTTTTATATGTGAAATTGTAATTAATTTTCATGGGCTTGGCAAAACATCCAAACAGAACGGAAATATAAAATATGTGAACTTTTATCCTTTGGGTTTGAACGACTTTAGAGTTTTTTAGTATTATTATTGATAAAAAAAATGTTTAAACTGAAAATATAACTTTAGAAATTGATTTTTTGTTAACAATGTTCGAAAACCAAATCTAACCGAATTAATGTTTTTATCTAAAAGTAATATTTATTCTGGTTCAATTTGTGCGGTTACACGTTACCTATAACTCTCATGCTATTACTGAGTTTCCATGGCTAGAGCATGAATATTGTTGATTTATCTCTTCTTATATCTAGTTTGGTTGTTTTATAGCGGCCCGCTTGATAGCATTTGAGCCCGATATTGTGGTGAATTTATAATTAAACACCAACTAGGAGGTTTTATGAATTATCAAAACTAAATATTACACTCTTCTGTAGCAAAATTACAAAACACATTTCTTAACCTTCACACACAGTTTCTCATCTGCTACAAAAGGAAAATTTTAAATTGCATAGGAAACGAAAATGTATACGATCAATTTATGTCAACCAAAACAAAATTATAAAACTAATTTTTATCATTAATTATAATGAAAAAAGAACTTTATTTTTTAGAAAATATAAATATAAAAAGTAATAAATGATTATATAAATATCAATGTTTTTATTATTATTATTATTATCATTCAGATATGTATTCTTCATAAATTATTATTTGTATTATAATGTTTTCTAATTATTGTCATTTTTTCTTGGAATTCTCTCTTTCGTTGATTTAAGTCATTCTCAGTAATACCATTGTAAATCCGTTCTACACATTATTAAATATGTAAAAAAATTAATAATAATAATAATAATTATTATTATTATTAAGTGTGTCCCGATCAATGTGTTGGGTGATGGTAATTTACCTATAACTACTGTGATATCTGTATTCGCATGTTCTACCGTCGTCACGTAGGCTCTGCTGGTTATGAGCTGCTTCATTTGTGGGCAGTCCTTAACAAAGTGATCTGGAACACCACACTTGTAGCACACACTCTGTCCAACTCTACACTGAGCAGCATGATTCTTGTGGAACTTTGGGCAAACTGGTCTATTAACTATCCTGGAAACTGAGTTGAGTAGTTGTGGCTGTTGTGGTCGTTGGCTCTGGGGTTTCTGTTGCTTGGTCTTTTGACGCTTGGAAAACATCTTGTCTTTAACATGAAAGACCTGGCGTTTCTGTTGGCATTCCTCTTCAATCTCTATCCAGTCCTGCTCAGTTCGTAGAGCCTTGTCGACTGCTGCCCTGAAGTCTTTAGGCTCGGTCATCCTAACATCATGCTTAAGCGTTGGTCGCAAGCCATCAACAAAATGGCGTCCCCTCGTAGCATGTAAATGGCACTACTGGGCCTATCATGTTCTGATAGCTGCAGATAATCAAAGATGATCTCTAAAGACTTGATCCAGCTTTCAGCCATAATCGGATCGGTTGTACCAGTGAATTCCTGGGGTCGTTGACGTCTAAATCGTTCTTGAGGGTCCTCTGGTCTAGACATCCTACCGAATTGTGAGAATCAGATTTTAGATTAGTGATTAATCGAATTCATCTGAGATTAGAAGAGATTTATTGTTGGAAGTTTTCGTAATTTTGGTATTTTGAGTTAGAAGCTGGTCGGTGGTGGAATCCAGTTGCAGCGCGTATTTGGAATCGCAGGAGATTAATACGCCGTCGTTTTGGTGAGACCAGATGTAGCGCTAATGCAAGAAATCAGTCGTAGCGTATTTCAGAAGTCAATGCGAGTCAGCGGTATTGTAGCTCGCAGCTGGTAGAAATTGGAAATCAGTAGTTGCGTCTGGGTGACCAGCTATTGGTTTGAGGAACCAGTCGCTGATGAGAGGCGACGTCGTTAGATAAGTAGAAACGCTGCGTTTTGGGGATTGCGTCTGGTACCAGTTGTGAGGAATTTGTTACCAGCTGTTGGTTGGATCAGATGTTGACAGCAGTGCTGACGTGTCTTATGCGACGTCGTTTTGTGTAGCTATGCTTGCGTCTGGATTGTTTAGCGTAACCAGCTGCTGGTTATTTCGTAGGAAATTTGTTATCAGCTGGTGGAGCGCTGCGACATCGTTTCGATTAGTTGATGCGGCGTCGTATTGGTGTGCGGAGAGAAATGCAACTTCTGGTTGCTTCTGCTGGTTTTGTTGAAGGAAACATGAATACCAGTCGTAAGATATCTACTGTTCCCGTCGTCTGATTATTTTAGAACAGCAGCTGTTGCATGGGGATTTATAAGGAAAAGTGTTGAGCAACACTTCGATTATTTTTCACCCGATATTTCTTATCTCCATTCTTCGAATCCCTCGATAGCTACTGTTCACCGTAGCACTCTTTCGTCGATTGCCGCCGTGTCCCGCCGTTGTTTTGAATGATATTGGTGGCGCTGAACTCCTCTTGAGTTTCTTTACCGATTGATACCAATTTGGAGACTGGAACCGTGGATTTGAGGAAACGCGAAGAGCCTGTTCGTTCGACGCTTTCTGTGAAATCTTGCCCGAGCGTTCCTCTGTTAGTGTAAGCTTGTGGGTAAGTGTTCTCCTCTGTTTTGAAGTTATGTTTCAGCTTTTTAGCCTGAGTTGTGTGGCAGAACTAGGATTTAGTTCTCGGCCGTAGGTGCTAAGTGAATTCGACTTAGTGTTGAGCTGAATTACTAGATGTTTTAACAGATCTGAACTTCCAGGAGGCTTACAGCTGAATTGCCGTGACAGTGTGTGAAGGTTTGAGGTTAGCCGTGCCTGATGAGATCTGTTGGATAATTCAGAAGATTGAGGTATGAATTGAGCATATTTAACAGCTTTGAGCGTGAACATGGCTGTGATTGATGTCGTGAAATCTGCTGATATGCTTTTGTGATTTACGTGATACAGCTTGTGAATGGATTGGGTTTTCCATTCTGTTTTCACGTATTGAATTGTATGCATTGTGCATTGAATATTGAATTGGCATACATGCATACATCTCGAGCCTGATTGACAGATTGATAGATGACCTGATTGAAAGCCACGTTGTGACTGGCCGACTGATGAGTTGTGCCTGAAAAGTCCAACGCTATCATCGGAATGGTGACTACCGGATTCGAGTGTCTACCACCGAGCTGTCATGGGCTGACGGGCTCTGAAGATCACGGACCGATGATTTCCCCGGTTGATACATCGTGCGGGTATAGAGGCTGACTGAGATGATTTGCCAGTTGATACACTGGTCTAGCTATCTGATCCTTGATAGCCCTCATGCATTTCATAGCATTGATTATAGCATGTTGCATGATTAGCTGTTTTGATAGCTCTTCGTACTGAAGCTTGACCTCGTATTTGTTTTCCTGCTTTGTGTTGCTTGGGTCTGTGTTACCCATTTGCAGGATCTTCAGGTAACCAAGCTGGACCGAGTGGAACGCCAGCTGGTCGATCCCCTTTTCCTTGAGTCCCAGTTATATTATGATATGTATTGAGCCGGGGGATGCCCGTGATTCTATGTATTTGGGGATCTATTGTCGATTATTGTTGAATTGAGAATTGTCGTTACCTGTTTTATATGAGTTTGAGTCAACTCGTATTTTGAGTATTGATATTTTGAATGTATGTTTTGAGTTCAGGCCGTATTATTTTGAAAATTTTTTAAGCTCTGTTTTACGCTTCCGTGATTATGTGCTTAATTATGCTTTAATCCTGTGAGATTAGCACGGGGCCTGACATTTTTGGTATCAGAGCTTAAACTGGGATAAGCTCGATTTTCTTTGATCACACTCGAGTCTAGGCACAGAGTTTTGATTTGATTTTGATTGACTCTGTGACTTATGTGATCTTTTGTCTGTCTATGTGATATACCTGCTGTGAGATCTTACTTGCTGTGAGATCTTACCTCTAGATTTGTTTAGATGCCGTCGAGAAGAGGAAGAGGTAGGACGACTAGACGTACTGCGGTGGAGTCTAGGGCATGTAGTGATGATGATGTTCATCAGGTTGAGAATGTTACTAGACAGATAGGCGAGATGGAGTTGGTCCTAGCTAGGTTTCAGCGGACGAACCCTCCGACGTTTTCTACAGCAGAGGGTGGTGCGATGGCTGAGGCTTGGTTAGCTCTGATGGAGGAGTTGTTCGATACTCTAGAGTACGCTCCCAAGAAGAGACTGAAGCTGGCGGTGTTGCAGCTGAGAGACAATGCACAGCGCTGATGGAGAGGTACTTCTCGTATCCTTCGAGATAGTGAGGCCGTGATCACCTGGGAGAGCTTCTGTGAGGCGTTCAGACAGGAGTATACCCCGGATTCCTTCTATAACAGCCGAGAGCGGGAGTTTGACAACTTGAAGCATGGTAGCATGCGAGTGGCTGAGTATTCCCGACAGTTTTCTGCGCTTTTGGTTTATGTGCCACACGTTGCCAACCAGGAGAGGACGAAGAGGAACAAATTTCTGAAGGGCTTGAGGCCTGATCTGTACCGGATGGTTTTGTCTGGGTCACCTGCGACGTATATTGATGTAGTGAACCGAGCGGTGAACATTGAGGAGAATTTGATGGAGGTTGAGGCTCCAATTCAGTCGACTACTAGACGCACCTATCAGCCTGTGCAGGATGCGTCACAATCTTTTTATTCTCTTCAGGGGTCGCAGCAGCCGCAGTCGAATCGCCAAAGGTTTTGACCTCGAGGGAAACAGTTCAAGATGAAGGCGGATTCGAGTTCCTCTGGTTCTGCGAGTTCTGATTCTGGCAGTGGTTCTGGCAGCGGTTCTAGTGGCACGTCTTGTGGACAGTGCGGAGGAAGGCATACGACTTCGCAGTGTCGTGGAGTTCAGGGGTCCTGCCGTAACTGTGGACAGCCAGGACACTTTGTTAGAGTGTGTCCTTTGTTGAAGAGAGCAGGCTGAGGAGGCGCCTGGTATGATGATCGCAGGTACATGCTTTATCTTTAATTTTCCTGCGAGAGTTTTATTTGACACTGCAGCATCACACTCTTTTATTTCTGAGATGTTTTTTTGTGAGTATGGGTTGAGTTCTTCCCCATTGTGTGATGTTGTTTCCGTGTCTACCCCTGCTGGTGTGAATCTGTGGTCTCGTGAAGTGGTGTTGGACTGTGTGCTTCGATTTGATGAGCATGTTTTGATGTCCAATTTGATTGTTTTGGAATAATAGATTTTGATTGCATCTTGGGAATGGACGTATTATCTAGCTATAAGGCTATTGTTGACTGTTTTCATGGTGTGGTGAGATTTTGCCCTGACTTGGGTGAGAGGTGGGAGTTCTACGATGCTGATTCGCGCTCGAAGATTCCACTGGTGTCCGCCATGGAGATGTTTAGTATGCTATCGCTGGATAATGCTGGATTCATGATTTACGCGCTTGACGTTTCCCAAGAGTCGCGGATGGAGTTGAGTGACATTCCGATCGTCCGAGAGTTTCTCGACGTGTTTCCAGGTGAGATTCCTGGATTCCCTCCGAGACGTGAGATCGATTTCAGCATCGAGTTGGTGCCCGGTACCGTCCCGATTTCTAGAGCTCCTTACCGGTTGGCGCCAGCAGAGTTGAAGAGCTGAAGGATCAGTTGAGAGATCTCTTGGAGAAGGACTTCATCAGACCGAGTATGTCGCCTTGGCGAGCTCCGATTCTTTTTGTGAAGAAGAAGGATGGGTCTATGAGGATGTGCGTGGATTTCCGACAGTTGAATAAAGCGACGGTGAAGAACAAGTATCCTTTGCCAAGGATTGATGACTTGTTCGATCAGTTGCAGGGATCGGTCATTTACTCGAAGATTGATTTGTACTCTGGTTATCACCAGTTGCGGATTAGAGACGCTGAAGTGGCGAAGACAGCTTTCCGGACTCGATATGGGCATTATGAGTTTCTGGTCATGCCGTTTGGGTTGACGAATGCCCCAGCTGTTTTCATGGATTTGATGAATCGCGTATTTAGTGAGTACATCGATCGGTTCGTTATCGTCTTCATAGATGACATCCTAGTGTATTCGAGGAGCTTGAGAGAGCATAAGGAGCATCTGAGACTGGTGTTGCAGAGATTGAGAGACTCGCAGTTGTACGCCAAGTTCAGCAAGTGTGAATTCTAGCTTGATCGGATTATCTTTTTGGGTCATGTGATTTCGGCGCAAGGGATTTCGGTGGATCCGAGTAAGGTCGAAGCAGTTCTTAACTGGGAGAGACCTAGGAACGTTTTCGAGATCCGTAGTTTTTTGGGATTGGCTGGCTATTACAGGCGTTTTATTGAGAAGTTTTCTTCTATAGCCAGGCCTTTGACTCAGTTGACTCAGAAAGATAAGAAGTTTGTTTGGACTGAAGAGTGCGAGTTCAGTTTTCAGACGTTGAAGGAGAAGTTGACTACTGCTCCTGTTTTGGCTCTACCGTCTGGATCCGGAGGATTTGTGGTGTGCTCCGATGCTTCTCTCAATGGTTTAGGATGTGTGCTGATGCAGAACGGGTACATGATTGCCTATGCGTCTCGACAGTTGAAGCCTCACGAGACGAGGTACCCTGTTCATGATTTGGA
>KV019621.1:451908-479044 GCA_001598015.1 Dorcoceras hygrometricum | reverse complement strand
TGAGTACTTCTGGTTGGCGTTTCCAGCCGGGTGATCAGTACTTTATGGTTTCTTCGATTCAAGTAGAACCGCAGATTGTGAGTGACATCAGGGAGGCACAGAGGACTGATCCTTATGTTCATGAGTTGAAGATTAAAGCCCGAAGTGGTCAGTCTGATGATTTCTCTGTTTCGTCTGATGGGTGTCTGAGATTTCGAGGACTTTGAGTGTCTCTAAAGTCTATGAGCAGTTGAGTACTTCTGGTTGGCGTTTCCAGCCGGGTGATCAGTACTTTATGGTTTCTTCGATTCAAGTAGAACCGCAGATTGTGAGTGACATCAGGGAGGCACAGAGGACTGATCCTTATGTTCATGAGTTGAAGATTAAAGCCCGAAGTGGTCAGTCTGATGATTTCTCTGTTTCGTCTGATGGGTGTCTGAGATTTCGAGGAAGATTAGTTGTGACACCCGAACCCAACGGGACCACGAGATCGGGGTAAATAAAAAATTTCGAAACAAAAGAAGAACTGAAAGATAATTTGTTATAAGCTGTATTCCTTATAGCTTCAAAGAAATAGAAACTCAAAGACAAAACTATCAAACACTGAATTGCGCGCCAACTGCTGAAACTTATTTGCGGAAAAACAGAGTATATTATATAACTTTGCAATTGCGATTTACAAACAGCTGCTATTCTATGAAAATATACAATCGTTGTAACTGATCTAATACAGTACATTCTAACTCAAAACAATACAACTGAGACACGGAAAACATAGGCCTTGGATAAACACGACACCACCCAGCAGCTGTACGGTCCACGACCAGTTTTCAAATTCCTTTGCTGCCTTGCATTAGAAAGCACAGCGAATTGTCACGAACGGAATCTCCTCCCCAAGATGGCTGGAACGGGGTCCGATGGCACGCAGCAGCTGCGGCTAGCGACGGTGGCGGTGGGAGGAGACTGAGAGTGGATGGGAGGGGAGAGGAGAGTTATGATTCAATAATCAAATGGGTTTTTCTTTCTCTCTTTGAAAGTGTCTCCTAATTGCCATATTTATAGGTGGAGGGATAGAGTTTGAGTTGAGTAAAATGGAGGACATTCGGTTCAACTCAAACTAGGAAGATTCGGTTCAACTCAAACTGTGAACATTCGATCCAACTCAAACTGTGAACATTCAGTTCAAGTCAAACGGGAACATTCGGTTCAAGTCAAACAGGGAACATTCATTTCGACTCTTTCGATTGTGGTCTCATCATAATCCCAATCGATGATCAGATATCACTGATGTGATCATTTTACAAAACTAATCATTATGATGCAATTTTCGGACCACTAAATATATTTATGGTAGGTTTACTCCCATTAACTAAATATGGAAGTCCTACTCCCTTACCTAATTTTGGAATTCATACTTGTTGGGGCAGCGACGGATCCGGATCCGGATCCGGATCCCGCTCCCGGGGCGCAGCGGAAGTTTAAAATTTTTGGAGCCCATGAACGGTCAATACACTTAATAATGAATCTCAATATGCATAAGATGTTTAGAAGATTGCCTTGCTGGCGTCTAGGCGCCTGGCTTCGACCAGTTCCATGACGGAATTGGCACTTCAACGGTTGAACAGCTGCGGTCTCCTGATCCGGTCCACGACCGGAATCTCAATTCCTTCGTTGGCTTGCACTAGAAAACCAACGAAAGTTTCGCTAACGGAATCTTCTCGCCGATATGGTCGGAACAACTTCCGACGGTGGCGGCAACTGTGGCGGCAACGGTGGCGGCGGCGACGGGAGGCAACGGTGGCGGCGCGACGGCGGCGAAGGGAAGTGAGGAGGAGAAGGAAAAATATAACTAAAGGGGAGAAGAGAGTTCTCAACCCAGAGGATTAGTTGTCAATACAACTTTTGGTGCGAGTAAAATGAATATCCCAGGGCCCCTATTTATAGATTTTTCATGGGCTTAAATCAGGTTAATGGGTCTGGGTCGGGCCCAGGCCCAGTGAACATTGGCTTCAAATCTATCATTGTGGCTTCATCATAATCCCGATCGACGATCAGATCGGACCGATCTTTACAGTTTACAAAATTGAACGTTATGATGTGAAAACAATTTTTCAGACCACCTAATCTAAAATAGCAGTTAGACCCTTATCAGCTTTAAGGATAGTCATACTAGTCCAAGCCAATTTAAGAAAATCATTTCTACCCCCAGTTAATTTTAAGAAGTCATACTTCCATCCTTCCTCCTACTATACTCAACAAATTGAGCTTAATTTTCATACAGGAATTGAGAAACCAGTACTTGTGTGATCCTCAATGGTTCAGGGATACAACTAGCCGTGGGCTCACAACATTTGTGACTCCGAAAACACATTTTCGGACTTACCCATCGGATCATGGTAAAGCGTTTAGCAACATCGCCCCATGATCCCCTAGGTATCACTGATAGTGACTGCAAGAACCAGGATATCATGGTTAGCGTACAGTACGGTCCTTTCAACTCAAATATCCCGATCGGATCAACGACCATTGGTAAATCGAGAGTCGTTAGAGATCCGATAGCCATGCATACATCTTGGAGATCAAATAATGACATCGCATGTGTTACTAGGTAAACACATTTACCTAAAACACATCTAGTACTCTGGTCAGAGATTTTTCACACTATTATCTCCTCAGATAGCATAGGAATCCATGCACAAGGGCGAGCGATGAATCCTCGACAACGAAGCATCGACTCCTACATGCATCGGGACCTCACCCAACCCCGCCACCTGATGACCCCATCTGAGTCGGTAAACGGGTCAAAGCGAGGCACCTATCATGTAGAGTCTCAATGATGTTTCGAGTAATAAGGACTAATCTGTACAACCAAGACCTTGGATTTAATCCACTCGACAGATGATAACCACTTGGAACGTCCGAGCGATGGTAGTTCTGTAGATCACCAGGTCATTATCCATTTGCATGCTCAGAACATCACTATGTTCCCTACCAATGAAACGTGATACTTTTCATCCAGATGCTAGTCTCAAGCTCGGGCGGCCCTTATCCTCTTTTGGACGGCCCAATCGACTAGAAACTAGTTTAGAATACACAGTGACTATTAGATATATTTCATGATAGCCATCAAATCCACTATTATATCTAACATACACTATAGTGCATTCAAGGTCTTTAACCAACAATTGTAATCATAATCATGAAGATAAAGAATGCCATAAAAGAATGCGAATTTCATAAATAAAGATCGTTATACATAGAGTCAACAAGAACCCACACGTCACAAGTTGGCTAGTTGGGCACCTACTCTAACAATACTCCCAACCTTCTGTAACGACCAGCTCATTTAGAAGTCCACAATTAGAAAGATATGAGATTGAGGGATTACATTGCTATTTCAATTCAATTCTTGAATATTTCAGTCTACGTTATGATCAATCTTTATATTATTATGGATTGATATTCAAATGTTAGAATACAAGTACAGTAGGTGTTTAATAACTTCTGCAAACCCAATGGATTCTCCATTTTAACTAAAATTCTCGGTTTTCATGCACATCTTTTGTTTTGAAAAACAGAGCACGCTTTCTTAAGAGTTTTGCATATTGATATAACGTGTTTGTTTTCCTTAGACATTGTGAATCATATAAATAGGATCTTAAGTTGCTTCATGCATCATTAATTTCAAATCAAATCATATTAAGCGGTGCTCGCTCTTAGAGAAGCCGAACCAAAATACTTTCAAAGTGTTTTAGAGGAAACAGGCGGTGCGCAAGAAGTGTATTGAATTTTCTGTTGTTCTTGTGTTAAAGATACCAGGCAAGTAAACTCTGTTTCTTGCTCACTCAATAGAAAGCATATATTCGATTCTGTTTTTATGTTTATGTATGAGTTTTAAAGGAAGATGGTTTCGGCTGTTCTTCAAAGAAAAACCATTAAGTTCATGCTCTGTTTTTATGAAGAAGTTGAGTTACTGTAAATTTTGATTCAAGGATGATTTAGAAAATGTTTTGGTGATGTTATTCTAATGAATTCCTGAGATTTTCAGTAATTCATTCATCGAAGTAGCTTACAAGTAGCTTATTCGATTCTTTCCAGAAGTTTTAGAAAGTATGTTGAAGTCTTTAGAGGAAGGTAACCTTCGTAGTTCATGGTTATCTACAATAGGAAAGCTGGTTTTTATACCTCTGCTGATATAGTCTTATCGAAAATATTCTAAGTATGAATTCAGCAGATGTTTTGCTTTCGCAAATTCAGCAGATGCTTTGCTTTCGCAAATTCAGCAGATGCTTTGCTTTCGCAAATTCAGCAGATGCTTTGTTTTCGCAAATTCAGCAGATGTTTTGCAAAATCAGCAGATGCATAAATCAGCAGTAACGATTGGTTGTAGCAACTGAGTTATGCGCTACGACATCGTTTCGATTTATAATTATTTAAAAGACCTCACGACTGGATTCTTGTCTTGCGACTGATTCCTATTCGTTGCGACTGGTACTGTTCACCAGCAGATGTATTTCATTTCATTATTTCAGCAGTTGCTTTACTTATTTCTAAGTACTGTTCATTCAGCTGGTATTAGTCCTGCGACCGTTATTATTCATCCCAGCTGGTCACTGTTCATCCTTCGTTTTCTTCATTAGATAACGAAAATTCAAATCTCAGAATTTGATTCTTCCTTCAATTCTAAATTAGTGTAATGAATCTTTCGACTTATCTGACAGATTCAACTAGCTAAATTATTCAGTTTTCATCTTCGCAAGCATTACAAGGAAATTCTTTATAGTTCCAGAACATCATTAGACAAACGAAAACCAGTAGCTCAAATACAAAGAAAGAAAACAGAGCAGAACATTGTTTTACAAAATGTTTTAAGTTATGACAATAAAAAGGGTCCCTAATGAAAGGGTGAGTGCGCGGCTGACGAACCGTGTGCCCTTTTAACCAGGAAGGACTAGGATTACAGGTCGACGGATCTGTATACCCCTTCAACCATGAGCCATAGTGCTAAGACTGATATCAGGAGTTTGATCAAACGAAATGGACCAAATGTTTAAAGTATTGTCATAATTTTCCCAGAAAATGAAAGAAGAGCACAAGAGTGATTACGATCACAGCTCTTAAGAGATGTTTAAAGAAAATGTTTTCAGAATTGATTCATGCTTATGCTTTCGATTACTACTAGACTTCATAAGTTATGTTACGCTTGTTTATTTTTAAGCGTAAAGTTCAGACTCCAGTATGTACCAGTTCTTGAGCAATTGTATTCTTACTTTTGTTATTCCAGATTTTACCTGCTGGGCCTTTGGCTCACTAGTTTATATTGAGTGCAGGTGAATTTCAGCAGGAAGATGGAGGGAGATGAACCGAATGGAAGGAATGTGTTTATCGTGGACAATAGAGTTTTGTTTTCTTCTGTTTCAAAGTTGATAGCTTCTTTTTGAGAACCCTGATGTATTGTACTGAATATTCTGGTTTAAGTTGTATCAAAACAAGATTTCAGAATTTGTTATGTTTTCAACCAGACGTTATCACACTACGAGATGCATTATTGGCAGATTGATATAGTTGTTCTCTTCATTTCCGCACCAGTGCATAAATCGTTCTAGATTTCTTACCCCTGAATATGAAACATTTCAATATACTCGTTTCAACCCAGATAGTTAGTAGCGATCCATTCTCCAACGTTTATAACTTGTGATTTCGTTCAATTGAACCCCAAAACTTATGATTATTCCGTCAAGAAAATGTGGGTCGTTACACCTTCCTCCTACTATACTCAACACTTTGAGTTCCATATCCGTACGGAAATTAGGAAGTACTTGAATGACCCTCAATGGTTCAGGGATACAGCTAGCCGTGGGCTCACAACTCCTTGTGACTCCGAAAACACATTTTCAGACTTATCCATCGGACCATGGTAAAACGTCTTGAAACATCGCCCCATGATCCCCTAGGTATCACTGATAGTGCATGCAAGAACCAGTCGATCATGGTTACTAGGTAATGTGACATCGCATGTGCTACTAGGTAAACTCATTTACTTAAAGTACATCTAGTACTCTGGCCAGAGATTTATCACACTATTACCTGCATGTTGCTCGCAAGTTTCATTTTATTTCATTTAGCGAAAAGAAATTTTATTTTTCAAATTCTTGTTGTAATGCCCAGAAATCTATAATTCCATAAATGTAAAGATAAAAGTTTTGAGGGATTTATTTGTAATTTTAATTGTCAACCATCTTTTATCTGTGCTGATCTGTTTCGGTTTAGGACGTGGTTGCGAGAGCTGTCCGGTAGGTCAAGACAAGCCCGGTTCGTTTCATTTTTAACCAAATCGGTTCGATCAACATTTTATTAATTTTAAAAGCATGGTAACACTGTTATAAGTAGCACTTTAACAAACGTGTTTTCATTTAACTTGGCTTTGAGATTTTTGTAAAAATACATGCACAAGCACCTCTCACCTTCATTCACGAAAACTTCACGTAGGGAAAACCTTTTGAGAAAGCGGTGCTCTCTGTAAAAAAAATCGACCGAAGTTTTAAAAGCTTTTCAAAGGGACGAGCGTTTTTTTCGCTGTTCAGGCCGGATAAATCTCTACTAATTATTGTCGTTGTTAAGGCAAGTAAACTCTGTTTATTGATGTACTTTGGAAAACATATATTGAATTTCTTATTGTCTGTGTGTGCTAGTTTTAAAGATTTGAGAAATTTTTTAAAGTTTTCAAACACAGAGTTGAGATCATGTTGATTTCTTGAGAAATTATTGGTTTGCTAAAGTTCTGATCCAGAAAAGTTTTGTTAGAAATATTTTACGACCTGTTTCTTCCTGAGTTTTCTGGGATGTTCTTCAAGCAGCTTACGTGTTCTTACTTCTGGATTTTCCTTAGATATTTTCGATTACTTCAGACTAAGGAAATCTTTTAAGCTGTTAGTTATTATTGAGCTATGTTCGTGATCTGCTTATTTTTCCCGAGCTTATTTTTAAATAACTATCTGATTTCATTGTCCAGTCCGCTTGCGATCTGATTTCATTGTCCAGTTCGCTTGCGATCTGATTTCATTGTTCAGTCTGCTCGTGATCTGATTGTACGGTTTGAGTTGACTTTATTTGACCAAATAGCCCAGAACTGATTTTCTGTGCTGAACCAGTACGCTCGCGTGGTGATCATACTCCGAGCTGATTCAGCTTAAGTCCACTCTGGAATGATACATAAATTTCAAATTTAATTTTCTTTTCTTTACCTTTGATTCGAATGTATAACTCTATCATGTTCGAAGTTATACCCAATTTCAAGAGATGGTTCATCAGCTTAGAGCTCTGCTGTTCGTTATTCGTCTCTATAGCCTGAGCTGATTTCAGTGTTCTTCTTCTATTGAACTCCTATGAACTTCCTGTAACTTTCGAACATAAAAAGAGTTTTCAAATAGCAAACCATATTTGAAAGCGATCTTTTTCAGATCAAAGAGAAAAGTAGAAAGTTTACAGAAATATTTACAGAAACTTTTAAAGGAAGTGTATTTCAAAAGAGTTTTGTGAAATGTGACAAATAACAGAGGGTCAACAGAGGGTGTGTGGTAATTAATCGATGGACCGGAGTGTCCTACCAACAGAGTCAAAGGCTAGGACGTGTGGACAACGACAAAGTGTCATTGGGTCTCGCTCCACATGGAACCAATTAAACTTGATCAAGCGAATAGAGGACATAAAGAAAATCTTTCGTTCACACACAAATAACAGAGGGTCAACAGAGGGTGTGTGGTAATTAATCGATGGACCGGAGTGTCCTACCAACAGAGTCAAAGGCTAGGACGTGTGGACAACGACAAAGTGTCATTGGGTCTCGCTCCACATGGAACCAATTAAACTTGATCAAGCGAATAGAGGACATAAAGAAAATCTTTCGTTCACACATCGACAGAGAAAATGAGGAATACTGTGGGTTGTTATATAACAGAGTATTCAAGAAAGATAAAATTACTTGCTTTACATATTAAACTTTACAGATTAAAGTTTTACAGTTTAAAGCATTGCAGCTTATTGCCTCCAGTTTTCAGTTTACAATTTAAGTTACTTTTATGCCTATACTGCCCGCTCTTGTTATATCCCAGATTTGTCTGCTGAGTCTCTAAGCTCACTAGTTTTCCTAAGTGCAGGTGATGATGTTTAAAGTTGTTGGTGGGCGTAGGCTGGATCAGATCAGAGGTGTTTATCATGGAATCCGCGTTTCCATGCTAGCATAGATTACCTGTTTTTGTTCAGCTTAGATTTGAGATTTATCAGTTTGTAAAGAATTTGTATCAGTTATTCCATGTATAGCTCTTTGTACATTGAACGAAGCTATTAAGCTAAGTTTATAAATATTTCGCATACATTCACAGCCTTGATTCGTTTTCTTTCTAGTCGCGAGCTAAAATTTCTATGCAATTGCACTTTAGTCCCAAAAAAGTATTCGATTAATTGTCTTTTTACCCGATAAGATTTTTGAGTCCCAATTCGGACCCGAAATTTGTTAAAATTTCCATTTGAAAAATGTGATCGTTACACTTATTACACTAGTTTTTGCGTCTAATCAAATTTGTCGACATGTGTACGTAGATTCTAAATTATGGAAAATTATTTTGTTTAGTAGAAATATAGCTAATAAACGGTTTTACCTAGGGGTGGAAAAAATCCCGAAAATCCCGACCCACTCCCGACCCGAAAAATCCCGACCCGAAAAAATCCCGACCCGAATTTTCGGGAAAATTCCCGACCCGATAACTATCGGGAATGGGATCGGGAATCTTTTGCTCTCCCGACGGGATTCCCGACCCGACCCGAAATATATTAAAATAATAAAAAAATTATTCTTTTAATATAAAAACATAATTTTTTTTTATTATATGTAAAAAAAATAAAATAAAATTATATTTTTTACTTTTTGTACTTCATTACTTTTTATCAAAATAAGTTAGTTTTTACGACAAATGATTTGTTTTAATAAAAATACATATATTTTATTTACTCATTAATGTTCATTAGAGGAATATAGTTCAATAATTTATGAGTTGGATAATTTGGTGCAACAATGCTTGATATTTTTTTAAGTTTATATAATGATAAGTTGGTGTTTTGTATATATTTTAGATTTTATTTATGTAAAGTATTCTTATATAACATATGTTGGTTACAAGTATCCACGTGCACATGAGAAAGTAATACATCTTCTCAAGTTCAAGCTCCAAAAACTTATCTTGGGGACAAAATTGCACATGCAAACTTGAAGAGTGATGGGACGTCCCCAACTAGATCAAAATATTACTGTACCCCAACCTATATTTTGTAATTGGGTCGACATTTTGATTTACCGTTGCGATGCTCGAAGCTTTGTATGAAACAAACTTTATGAGTAAAGATTCATTAATATCTGTTATGAAACTATAAGTTGAGCAAGTGCAATACTTGAGCAGATTTGAAAGTTTCACGGAGAAAATTTGTGGTTTTTAAAATTGTACTTATTCGGGATGTCGGGACCCGACCCTACGGGATCCCGAAAATACGGGATCCCGAATATTCGGGTCCCGACATTTTCGGGTACGGGATCGGGATAAAAAATTGATTCCCAAATTTTATCGGGATGGGAATCGGGGAAGGGGGTTACGGGACGGGACCCTACCCGATTCCACCCCTAGTTTTACCCTCAACTTCTTGTAAATTTCTTCTTTATGGTGTAATTGAAATGATGGTGTTCATCGTCTCGTATAACCTTGAATACCTAATAAAGAAAATTTGTCAGATAAGTGTGCTTTGTGTCTTTTTAATAAAAAAACCTCACAAACTATTAAAGACCCTTGTGACTGATTTCCATTATATTTTATTTCTTTTAATGTAGTTATGTGCTTAAAAATGTGTACACAGTCCCAATGTTGTCATGCTCATGTGGTTTTGGTCGAGAGGTAAAAATCTATTTACCGAATCGATGTAGATACAGTTGATATTTATGCTAGTTACGTAAAGAGAAGAAGACATGTAAATCTTATTTGCAAAAGAATGAGGATTAGGGGCTTTTCTATAGTGAAAATTTAATGATTTTTTAAGCTATGACTTTTTACTATCGTCCAACCGATACTGAAAAAATATTATGGATTTGATCCTATTGACTTTTATGAATATTTACGGTTGAGAAAAATATTTTATGTTTTGATGAAATGAAAAGCAGCTCGAATTACAATCAGATCAATACAGACTACCAGTTCGGACGACAAAGTAGTTTGAACAACCTCACATACTCCTGTACACAGAAAGGATGACAAGTGCATCAAAGTCAGAAATTTACAGAAACATTTTCAACAGCTAGAAACTTGTATCCAACGTTCATATCAGTACATAAGCTATAAATACACCTGAACTGAAGACGAAAGAAAAGGAAGAAGCTGCGCGTGGGCACAGAGTTTTGGTTCGGACGAGAAAAGAAAAATCAGTTGTGAACCAACGGATGTCGTCGTAATGTCCTGAATATCAATTAAGAAGACGACAGTATGTGAGATTACATTTGAGTATTTACACTGATATCAGATTAATCCTCACACACACACATTCATTCATATATTCGAGAGATGAGCGAAACAGTTTAGCTAAGTGAATGTAATTTACTGTATTGGCACGAAAACGTTCAACTTAGTGTTTGAAGTCTTCGTATAGAGACGTTAAACATATGCGTTACGGAGTCTGGGAGTCTCAGTTTGGACAGTATGATAAATCCTAGCTGAGGTGGGTTTGTACAAGCTATTGTATAAATCAAATCTTGTAATAGAGACTTCAAGTTTGGAAGAAGGGGAGACGTAAAAGTGATATGATGTAAAAGATGAAAAAATGAAAAAAAAAAAAAAAAAAAAAGAGGAAAGATCTCATGGCTAAAGTAGAACTAGTTGTAAGTCAAATGATAATGATCAAGGCACAAACTACACCCATCTAGGTTGTTATGACTCATAGAATGTCATAATTATCTACATTCGACTCTCTCAAAGGGATTTAGTATGTGTGGTATGAAAGAGGATATACAATATATTTGAGGATATAGTGACGTTTGATACAACATATAATACCAACAATATGATATTATCTTTGTACCATTTGTAGAAGTAAATTAACATAATTAGATAAGTATTTTTGGTTGTGGCTCATGGGTGACAAAAAACTGAGTCTTTTGTTTGGCAGTCTAAAAAATTATTAGAATCCATGCCTAAAGGTGCACCAAACTCACTACTTACTGGGGTCTTGCTATGACTACATCCACTGCAAAGGTTTTCCAACAAACAGTGCATCGATATTGTTTATGGCATATCTTGAACAAGTTCTGATATAAATCATATCATGCTACTTTTCGTGAGCATCATTCAAGCATCGACATTGTCATTGCAAATATTGTATTTCTTTTTTATAGTAACATGCAGGGGTTGAGGAACTTACTAACAACTCACAAAAACATTGTATTCTTTTTGTATGACCACAGTAATTTGTTATGCTAATCAATAAAATTACTAACATCAAAGCAGTTAAATTGAATGACACTAAGAAAAAAAAAACCACATTTCCTGGTCCGTCTCCCTCCTCAACAGTTTTAATATCTTTAGGCTCCTCAAAAACGTTAGATTCTACTATTACAGAATTACATTTGTATATATGTAGTCAGAATGTCAGATTACTCACATAAGATTCAAGCTCATATGTTTACCACTATGATTTACCCTAAAACAAAAACTTTATATAAAACGTTCACAAAAAGAAAAAAAAAACAACGAAAATCGAGGAAGGGTTATCAGAGATGGATGGATGAAAACGGCAGGACCGTCAAACGGATGTGGGCACAGGCTGACGGCAACAGGCACAAGCAGGTGGGCGGGCGATGGGAGGAAACTGAGAGAAATTTTTCTTTCTAAGGCGGAAGTGTTTTTGGGTGTGAGTAGATCTAAACATTAGATATAGATAAAAAATCTAGACTCTATTCCTCCGTCCTCATGCTCCACATATGGTGCAGCCAAAAAATCAGAAGTATTTAGCAATACTATTTGGAATTTTGTATCGAACCGGTGGTCATAAATAATGCAAATATGCAATTCAGTTTCTCTTCCCTTCTCTATCCTTGACCCTTTTTGTAGGATACGCTAAGCGGCAAAGTCAAAAAAGATACCACCCTTCAGAGTTCTTCCTACGCATTTCGGGGTTTCATTTCACACCAATTCTTGATTTGATTATTCTAATGTCTATACATGCAAAACACACAGACAACCGCATTGTAACTATTTTTCCAAAATCTGTACCTAAAAATACGATGTATAAATCTCCATATACAACACGAGGTTTAAAAACATTATTTGAAACAAAGACGAATTAGTCCCAGTATTTTCAGACACTAATCTTCTGGTATAAATCTTGTAATCAAGATTCCAACTTTACATGGATGTGTGGCATGCAGCACATTTTATTCTATTTCAAGGTCCTTCTCTATTCAGATAAATTCTCAAGTCACATGGTTCACTCAACTATACATGTATCATCCGTTTGTCAAACAAGTAAACTAGGCGAAAAAGCTTAGAAAGTGAACTAAGATCCCGAGCATCGTACTAAGCCTCTGAAGTGTCCCTAGAATCTGCATTGCAATATGATACATATATATCAGAATAAATTAGATGATATCAAGTGTTGATGGTTAGACTGTTGTTTGGATTAAGACATGATATTCATGATTGCATTATTGAGGACACCATATGATGACAAGGATATGATGACAAGGTAGGAAGAATGCCCCGACCTTTAAAAAAGGTTCAGTACTTAAACATAGAAACTAAAGATGGAGCTAAGTTTCAGAAAAAGAAATCAAATTTAACCAAGTAATCAAGAACAAGCAATAATCATTACTCACTTGTAGACAATGATGTGGATTGATACCAAACAAAAGAAGCAGGAAAGAAAAAGCTTAACAGGTACAATTTGGTACCAGCTACAGAGCTGAAATCTGGCAATTTAAAGAAACATCAGACAAGTCTCATACTTCAGGAGTTTGTTCATAAATGATCAGCTGAAAATTTGTACCAACCGACCTTTTTTTTGGCGCACAAGTATAGTGAATTATCACTGGTTCCATCTGAGTATCTATAAAACAGTAGACCTATCAAACATAATTCAACAAGAGAGCCGATGAAGAATTCCTTAGTCTACAGCTTTGGCCTAGATGCACATCTCCAAAGAGATATCTGCAGTAATTAGAATGCCGAAATCAGTAAACGACGCACAAATAAATTTTTGTGCTTTCTTATTTTAGGAGAGATGACTCAGAACTGGAATAAACCAAACCTGTATTCACAATGATCAGGCCATGCACACCGAGCTTTGCCGTAATCCCAATAACAGTCCTCATTCCTCAAAGGTCCACGCTTAGCTGTGTGAGGAAAAATGCAGAAAGTGTAAATCATCGAATCAGAAAATGAAAACGACGATAAAATAATTAAACCTTTTGTGACAAACTGATTTCTTTTATCTGGATGACTATCATGCCATGTTTCAAGCCACAGCTCACGCATTAAAACCGGTGATCGGACAATATTTCTGTGATTTGCTGCAAGAGAGATATTGTCATATTGATATCAAAATGCCACAAATTATTAGGATGGAAATTGTATAGTTTAATTTAGAATAACTAAAGAAAAAAGGCCACACAATGCATTAGTAGCACAGAGACTGGCTTTTCTGTTTTCTCATCCAAAAAACTTACATTGAGCATTACTTTAGAGTCCGTGATGGCTGACACTCGAACAAGAATGAGCGCAAAACATTATATTAAACCTACTATAATTAGTAGGTATTGAAGAAAACTATCAGTTTGACGCAAAATTGTAAGGCAGAATACTGGGTACCTTTATCAAGTTCCCAAACTGCAGTTCTCTTTCCAGGAAGGCTTTCAGAATCTTCATAATAAGTGATGTATTTTACCCGGGGCAACCTTGTCATATTGGGAATGATATCCATATCAGGCTGATGTTCTACATTAAATTGTACTTGAACATCTGACCCTTCGTGTTCTGACTGCAATTTCACAATGAACTTGTCAACTATTAAATCGAAATCGTAGTTATTAAACTTCAGGCAAATTGCTTTCATTACCCACGTGAAATAGAAAAAATACATAAAATGTTAAATTAAATTTCTTTTCTAAGAATCTCGTGCTTTTAAAAATCAGGCACATTGCCCCATTTGCATGGGGATTTACACTTAATTTGGAAAACATAGGGTTACAAAAGATCTTCATGCAAGGGGTTATGTGCTTTGTCGGATTTTCACTGGAGTGCTAAATGCTATTTGCCCCTAAAACTTCACATGGATTTCACATCAACAAGAAGGCTCAACCAGCCAGCATCACTTCTTGGTCTTGACCCCCCGTATTCATTACGAACGCACCCGATCAGTGCAATCGAATGTGTCTATTTATCAATCTCTTGAATCGAAATGGGAGCAGGTTTGAAAAATGATTTTAGAGTGTCTAGGGTTGGGCTAAGAGGGTCTCTTTTAACGCCTTTTTTTTCTTCTCATCGGGGTTGTTTCACAAATACTTGCAAAAAGAAATACAAAAACAAGTAGAAGTTTGAAAAAAGAGATATATCCAAGATCTAAAGCTTATATTTGTTCACCGAAATAATAAAAAAATTAATTAGTGAATTGATGAAACAATAAATCCTGTTTAAAAACTTTAATTTTTCTCTTTTGGCAGAATTGGAAATAAAGCGGGTTAAAAAATTATCATCCAGTTCCCAGTTGTTTTTCTAGATGCAGAGAATTTGACCTCCACATAAACAGAAAATCTGTAAGGAAGAATTTGAGATAGCAACACATACACATGGATCTTAAAATTTTTCATAATCCAATAACCAATCTTAATAGGTAAAAAAAGTTTGAACAATAGATATTCTTAAAGTAAGACCAAATAAGATTTAAGTACCCATAAAGTGGTTCTACAAATGCAGTAGGAAATAAGATTAAACCCACAAATTACAGAGAAACTTGACTCGTTTCTTGCTTGAAAAAATAAATCTGATGAACTAGTGACGGGGAATATATTTATCTGAATTGCATAGATGGTCATGGATCTGAAGTAGTTCAACAAAGATATGGGAAAAACTTGAAAAACACGAGTACAACTACAAATTGATCACTATTTTGGTCAGATGTGAAATAACTTCAGGGATATAGTTAAAAACATGAATTTCTAGAACCCAACGAGGAGGACTCATAACATCAAGGTAACAAGAAAAAGGAATTTCACTAGATATAGGAAATGGAAAAGTTTAACACCTGAGGTGCCCTTGTTATATTCACTTTTTGTCCCAGCCAGCTCTTGCACCATGACAGGGAATGGTATGGTACCTGCATACCAGATTTTCATAAGACATTTGAAACTGAGGCACACAAAAACGACCTAAAGCACATCTCTGTGAGACTAAAGTACACACACAGCATATATATCTGCACTGTATGCATACCGTTTCATCTCCACTTGTAGCACCAGGGTTCCCTTCAACCAAATTCCCAGACCTAAATCAATGCAAAAATATCAAATTAATAACCAAGTTTTTTGAAACAACTCAGAGTCAGTGCACCATTTGTTTCATTTATTGACACACACGAAATGCAAATTCATATATATCAATACACAAGAATCTGCTTTGGATTCACGATGTTACACACCTAGTATATAGAGATCCTTCTATCTCATATATTACATCAGTTATTATCCAATTATCAGGATAAGGCTTTCCACTTGGTGCAAAGTAGTAACCTACCTGTTTTGGCAAATGATAAGACAATAACAAAATTCACTATTCAGCTACTAAAAAAGAGCATTATAAATAATACAAATGGAAAAAATCAACTGCAAAATACGAAGAGAAGTCATCATGAAGAATTGCGAGTACCTCAGTTTTTGAATCTATTCCATAAATACAGAAGATGTTCTTCAGAGGAGGTCTGTCCCAAGGAGTGAAAGGGTTGAGAACTGGATCACCATGATATGAACTGAAGCACAATTGGCATCAGCTAAATAATTCTTAGGCAAAAACCCCAGGTTCACACTATTGGATAAGTTACCCTTTCATAAATAAGAATTATGAAAGGCAATTAAAATACAATCTATGATTATTGCAATGAGAAACAAAATGATCTCCTTGTTTGCTTAACATTAGGACAAGGAGCCAAGGACCATGTGGCCGATCCTAAACTTGAGTGAAATCAATTACTCTAATAAAACCAAAATCAGTTTAATTAGACAACAGCAAACTCTAGTCCGTAAAATCAATTTCTTACAGAATCAAATGTGATTTTCTCAAGTTTTCAGTAATAGAATATCAGCAATATGAACAATAATTTTCTGAGCCCATATTTCCAGTACAAAGATAATTATATTTATTTATGGGAAAACCAAACAATTATTGAGAAATATTTTAAAGACGCGTGCAGAGGCATCAAAGTAACAGTAACAGAGAACTCACTCTTCCAATTGAAACAAGATTCTTTGACTGTCAGGGTCATAATCTGTTATAGTTTTGAAAAATGTTCCATCTGAAATTTCACGTGCAGAAAAGGATAACTGCGTTGGAAATCCACATTCCATGTCAGACATATTGGCTTGTGCAACACCTATTGATGAGGGATAAGCTTCAATTCCTGGAAAAATGTTTACGACAAAATAAGTCATCACACAGTTCAGTGCATAGCATAATGAAAAGATCATGATGCAAGTGATATGAATGTAGTACCTCGTACCGAAGGAATTTCAATATTAATTATGTTAGTTGGCCATCCAGAATAGTTTGAATTGAACTCATTATCATCGCAACGATATGCAAAATGCCCCTTTTTGCTCCCAGAGGAAAAATGCTTCAAATATATGTTATCTGTTCTACAATTTTTAGAAAACGGCATCATCCACAGTGAAGAGCCAAACGAATTGAACATCAATCGAGCTGTCCCCTGATAGCTTGCCAAATTACATAGTAACTGAGTTAATGCAGGCACCAAAACAAAAGTAGAAGAATTGCAGACTTCTTCATCTAACTATTGGGGATTTCCTGTCCAACCTATGTAAGTACAATAGACTAAATCATGTAATTTTATTAGCAGTTCAGCAAAAAATATATGCTGTCATACAGCATTCAACAGTGTTAATATCTGATATGATCGTAAAGATAATGTGGAATCTAACTTTGCCAGTGTGAATCTTAAAAAGGAAAGGAGCTGGTTTAACTGAAAATTGAATGCAAATATACATCATTAAGCAAGGAAGATAAGGCAAAAACTTTTTTCTGATGGTTTAGGAAAAGGTAGGATCCAACATAAAATAGGGTATGTCTACAGCAAATATTAAAATAATATCAGCAAAAATCTCTCACGAATTTTCACAGGATGTTGTGGAACAATCCACAATACCTCGGAAACAGGGAGGCCAAATGTGACACCTGATAATGTCCCTTTTATAGTCTCAGTGGCGCCAAGAAGAGGGGCTCCTGAAGTCAAATGAAAGTAAAATTCCAAATAGGAAGTCATAAAGTTCTAACTAACGTTCATATACAAGGCCAACAATGTTCGGCTACATACCAACCGCAAAGTATGCATGGATATGTTTGTCAAGCCATGCAATATACTTTTTAGGAGCTACCTCTAACTTCAACCACTCCAAAAAGTATCTGAAGACATTGTTGCCCAATGAGTGTGCAAAAACTAATGAGGGCCCACCATGAAGCTTAAGAGCAGTTTCAAAAGTCAGCCTGCAGAATTAAATCAGATGTTTAAGAAACAATGGAAACTAATCCAAATGATAAACCAGCCCCTCCTCGCCGCGAAAAAAAAAATAGGATTGTCAATGCAGGAACCGAAAGTTACTCTTAACATCCAACACCATCTACAGAATAGGAAAATCTTAAGAGCAAATTACAGTATTATGAGAAGTTTCCAGTTCCCCATTTAAGGTCATTGAAAATCTAAGACTCTTCTACTTAGAGAAAAGAGGAGGATGCTTCTGCAAAGCAGTAACAGCTAAAAGTATCAGAAAACTGAATAAAGACACAAGAGATGGTAAGGATGATCACTTTAGTTTATGAAAGTAAAGGTCCCTTTCTTCAAGCTTTGCTGGTGTCAGTCTCCAGTCATAGGGAACCGCTATTATAGCATTAGCCTCAACACCAAATTCAATGCACCACTTAACCCATTCTTTCCACACAGAAGAAAGAGGACCTGCAGATGAATGTGCAATCAACTGAATGACACTTGCTGATCACGTCGATTATGAATTACCACACACGAACTATATAACATAACAGCACCGGTAAGAAGATTCAGAATTGAGAGCTTAGACACTGGTCTCATTACCATTAAAAGCAAGAAAAATAATCGTGAATTTGTTAGATGATTCCAGTACATAATTGCTTCACACAAACTCACAAAGAAAAGCAGGGAGGGTGAATGCAGCATGCAACAACTACAAAATGAAAACAATTTTTACTTAAAAATTACAAACAAGTGTCATTTCATTGGTTGATGATGCTTCTCAACGACAACACAGGATACACAAAGTTCTACATACCACATTATCCAAATGTGTACCTGTGATGTATCCTGGATCAAGCTCGGTTATAGCTGAAAGGCCGCTATCAGGGCGGGACTTGCATTCAGGATGATCTGTTTGGTTGTAAGGATCTAACATCATACACTTAAGCCAGCAATTCACGGTGGAGAGGAGCTGAAAAATGTATTGTAATTAATAAACGACATGATAAACAAAGCAGAAATGTAAATCATGCCAGGAACCCCACAGACACAGCACGAATCCATTTGCAAAATACCTCATTGCATTATATCGATATGTATAAAGGCGATATACTGAGAGTTGAAAACATAAGCTTCGTAAGACTAAGAAAATCTTAGAAATACATTAATCCATATCACATTTCCGTTATACAACATAATCAACTCGGAACAATCAAAAGGAAAGCAAAAAAGCATACCATCAGCAAAGAAGTCGAGCTTAAATTGAAGAAACAAAAACTCAGACCACAAAAATTATGCAGAGCAGCGTACTTTGGTGGTATCGAGCCACACTAAATCCAGGGGATTAAAATCGAGAGGAGAGTAGGGGCAGTCTAAGATTGACCACGCTCTCAGCTGAGTCGACGCAAAGCCCGGGATAATGATTCCGGAAAGTCTAGCGAAGTCTCCGGTGAAATCATCGTCTTCACCCCCACCGCTACCGTTCGCCGCCGGTATCAACAGGACGAGAAGCGAGGCCGCGAAGAGTATGACGTGGCCTCCTCTCATTCGTTGAAGGCGCTGCGCGGAAGACAGGTGCGGAGAACCTACTGTTTATGTTGAAACTTCGAATCATAAATTCTGTGTTGATCGGTTAAATTACCAAATCGCCATTGCTTGAAGGTGAGTGTACGAAGTGGTACAACATGTCTAGTGACGTGTCTTTAGTAATTGGATTTCAGATGGCGGCTCCAGAATCTGAGGACCCTTTAACTTTCTTCTAGGAAGTAGGAGTGTCAAATTCAGACCCATCCCGAAAATCTAATTCGAACTCATCCGAAAAAAATCAGGTTCGGGTTGAGCCATTTCGGGTTGGTTCGGGTTCGGGTTGGATTCGAGTTGGGAGTTTTTTAAAAAAAATTTATTCAACCCGACCCGAACCACCCGATCAACCCAA
The DNA here is from genome assembly GCA_001598015.1 of Dorcoceras hygrometricum. Classification (NCBI taxonomy): domain Eukaryota; kingdom Viridiplantae; phylum Streptophyta; class Magnoliopsida; order Lamiales; family Gesneriaceae; genus Dorcoceras; species Dorcoceras hygrometricum. Next base: position 459,336 of record KV019621.1, on the reverse strand, counting down.
ATTAACACTAAAATACACTCCAACCCGATAACCCAACCCGAACCCACCCGAAAAAAATCAGGTTTGGGTTGAGCCATTTCGGGTTGATTCGGGTTCGGGTTGGGTTCGGGTTGAGAATTTTTTTTTTACTTTTCACCCCAACCCGACCCGAACCCACCCGAATTGACACCTCTAATAGTGCTTGAATCGATTCGTCGTTTGCGCCTGAAAGTTTTCCCTTTAATCCTGTTATTTTTTCTTGAAGAGGACGACTATTTCATCGCTGAATAGCTGTCACAACTGAATATACCAACAGCTGAATGTTGTAACAGCTGAAATACTTCAACAACTGAAATACTAGCTCCGTTACTCATGTAATCCATAGTCTGAATAGTTCCTAAATAGTCACATCTGAGTCAAAAGCAACTGTAGCCAACGTCTGAAAATACTCACTACTGAAGTAGATATCCAACTGCTGAATACACTCGCTTCTGAAGTAGATACCCAACTGCTGAATACACTCGCTTCTGAAGTAGATACCCAACTGCTGAATACAAACCAGAGACTATTGCATAGCCCTTTGAATCAATATCTAAATAACGGTCCGATAGCTGAGTACTTGCATCTGAATATGCGAAGCTGTTAATTGCAACGGCTGATTGTCCAGAAGTAACTTTGGATTCAGCACTTGTCTTATTTTTGTTAGCACCAAAACTAATAAATTTTATCTAACAATTTCCCCCTTTTTGGTGATGACAAAACTTAGCAGCCTTTAGACTTATGAGGATAGGCAATAATCCCACCCGAATTGACACCCCTATATTGAAGGATGCAGCCAAAAGATTAAATTAAAGTTTTTTTCTTTTAAGAAATTTTCTTTCAGTTTTTTAAAAAACAAAAGAAAGAAAAATGAGATACTTGGTAAAGAGCTTGTTAGATAGTGGAGGTGTATCATTAATTCTTTTGTATATATGTATTGATTGATTAACTAAACTTATTAACTTGACTTAGTAATTGAAATTTCAATGTAATAAATTTAGTACTTATTTACTTTGATTTGAATTTCAAAATCAAAGTTATATATAAGTAAGCCTTTTATAATTCCAATGTTCATTTCAATTGTTATAGATTCTTTATTATTGGGTGAGATTGTTAATATTTGATACACATTTGCTGTGCATGGCATATGCGAGTTGGTAAACATTGGGGTGACGTGATATTGTCCTTTCCGCCTGCATAGATTCGATCTCGTGTAGGACATATTTACACTGAAATATTGTGTGAGTATATTCTGATGGTCGACATGTTATATAAGTCTTCTCTCTCATGTCCCCGTCCATCCGCGCATATCCCTCGATTTAAAAGATGTATGGATCAATGCCACTGACCTATAAAGGGATTAATCCTTTAATTGGCTAACTTTTAAGTATATTTGATACATATTTCAGTGGTACCTAAATTATGTAAAATATGTATAGTTTTATGTATTTATGATTTTATAGCTTAGTATAAAAAGGGAACTTTTTCATCAATGGGTTTTCGTAAAGTTTATAAGCTTTTTATAGGTTGTTTGAGAACTACTAATAAAAATTTGTTTGTAGTATGTAAAAGAGGAAAGAAGTTATTTATATAAAAACTTTTTGGTGATAGGTAATTATCGAATTTTTTTCGCTTCCCTCCTGCTAACATCTGACATGGTCCATGGAAGAAGAGACTTTACACCAGGATTAGGCTGTACGAGTAAAATTGTAAGATGTATGGATTCATTGTGTATTTTTGCTATGAAAATTAATACTTGAATTCTTCTACTTCATTTTATTCTGTCTGCATTTCCTTTGTATTGCATATATCTGTGTCAAGCGTAGGAGCTCGAGTAAGATTGCTCTACAATTAGTTCAAAGGGGATAAAATTAAAATGGTTCAAAAATATACTTTTTATATCATTCTGTTATAATACTCCAGTGACAAATGGTTAATGAAATATTGATGACAAATCAATAAATATAGATGGATAATATAACGATAAACTAGTTGATGAGTCGTAATCCAATTTAGGAAAATCAATTTTAAAAGTATATATGATTAATTATGACAATATTAGAGGTGAGATCAGATGACCCATAGTAAATTAGCCCAAGATCGGACCCTTGCTTTCAAGAAGTCCATGGTTCATCTAGAGCATTCCATAAATAGAGGAAATTTCTTTATTGATAAGGTATGTGCTCGTTTTGCTCTCACAAGTTCTCCAGTGCATTTTGAGGTTATAGCTTATAACGTATAGAAATTGTCTATTAAAAATCGTATGTCTTGGTATTATTTTTCTTATTCTAATAGCTATATTAATTATACCATATTAATTATTTAAATTGTTTTATGACGAATATCTTTTCAGAACTTTAGTACAGTTAGGGGTGTCAAATTATGACCCGACACGAAAACCCAACCCGAACCCACCCGAAAAAAATCAGGTTCGGGTTGAGCCATTTCGGGTTGATTCGGGTTCGGGTTGGGAATTTTTTTTTACTTTTCACCCCAACCCGACCGGAACCCACCCGACCCATCCGATTTGACACCCCTAAGTATAGTTGCTACAATGGTTACACCGACATAAAGATGATTTTTATAAAATTAAATTTAAACCATTTCCTAATCTTTGGAAAATTTCTTAATAGAGAATTTTGAAAAGTTCATTTTTTTAAACAAGTTTTCCCTCATATTTATCTAAATTTCAAAAAATTATATCAGGAAGGAGATAGGATTTTGATAGCGTTTTATCAAGCAGCTAACAACCGATTCTACTAGATTTTAACAAATCTAAAATACTTATTTCCCCTAATCAAATAAGGGTCCCGGCCGCATCCCTACACACACACGATTTCTTTTTCAGAAAAAAAATACAGAACCCTAGCATTTCCCCTGTTAGCGTCGCCTCCCTCTTTTCCCCTTCCCGTCATCTTAGAGCTTTCCGGAGCCAAAAATCAGCGGCGTTCCCGACGTTTTTCATCCCGTCCAGCCTCGTGACACCCGTTTGTAAGTTCTTAATACAAGGCAAGTACAAAATCTCCTTTGACTGCACATCTCATTCATATTACTGTCTATGTGTTCGAGTTTTCGATTTTTATTGATTTTTGAGACTACGAATTTGAGGTTATGCGACATAAATGTTCCTTCTTAACCATGACAAGGCTGTCTAGAAGTTTAGTAGTGGGAAAGAGTCGAGGGTTTGTGACTGTTGAGGCTACGGTGCGGTTTAGAACAGGGTCTAAGGTCTATTGACGCCGAGGAAGAAGGGCCAAGGGTGGGACGTGGATGAACAGGTACTTTTTTGTTAAATGTCGCGTTAGGAGTGGGATATGTGGGATTGTGACATGTCCTGACGTGACTATACCTATACGTTCTCACCCTCGATGCCCGAGCAGGCCCTCAACCTTACAAACTGTAACGTCTAGAAATTCCTGACTACGTAGAAATGAGTGCATGACTAGGGGAAAATGATTATATGCCATTTTATATGATTTATTTATGATTTTATGTTGCATGGTATGCATGTGTTATTTTTCAGCCTGCTTGAGTTACAGACGTGTGGGCGAGATTAGGGCTGACCGGAATGGAAATAATTTGAAATTTTAAGTTATGAGATTTTTAAGAATGAAAATTTTTTTATTTTAAGCAACAATTTCTGAAAATTTGAGTTTTTATGATTATTTTGGAGGGGAATCGCCTATACGGGTTGTTTTATTGAATTTTAAAGTGTTTTAAATTTTGAGGAGGCTTCAATTTCGAAATTCAAACCCTTTTCATGGCCTAGATAAAGTTTTTAATTATAGTTTTAAATAAAGAGAGGGGCTATCATGTCTTTTTCCACTTCTTATACTTAATTGAATGATAGGGTTCAATTATGTCGCATTGTATTATTTCTAAACACAGATTTTAATCAAACCTAGCCCCCCTAAACATCAACCAGCCGTCCTCCCCTTCCCTTACAACACAAAAATTTTCGAAATTCCTCCATTCTTGGTGAAGCTTGGTGATCCAAAGCCGGTGGTGCCCCGATCTCGCGTCTACAACGTTGGTAACTCGCAAATCTCTTCTCCAACCAAACCAGACATGTGATATCAACTTCTTTTCTCACCATTTAAACTATATTAGACTATTTTTCATGAAAATTGGTGTGAATTGAATGTGTTTTATCCAGATATATATCTCCTTGTTCAAGTTTCATGCATGACACGAAAGTGCTTTCACGTTTCTCGACTTTATCTCATGTTGTTTCGGTTTGTGAAAGGTCCAGGGGTCATGGCTCATGGCTAGATCAATGAGTGAGGGTCCTAGGAGGTTCATGGTGGTCCATAGGTAATGATAAGTCGGCTAGATCATGGCTGGATCGGGACCTGACGTACGGCCGCACGGTATCACACGCCGTGGGTGGGCTGCCCGATTCAGGTGCATCGTTCGTGAGGTGTGGTGCACGGTTGGGGTCGTGGTTGGTTCCTATGGGACCGGCGGGACCTGGGGGTGGTCCAATCGGTGGGGCTCTGACCAGGGTGGCCGGAGCAGAGAGGTCGACGTTTGTTTGTGGCGGCTGGTCGCGGCGGCGTCGAGGTGAACATTGCATGGGAGTAGGGTTTTTGGTGGTTGGTTCGTTCAATTGAACTGGTTTGGTTGGTTCGGTTGGACCGGATCGATTAGCCGAGTCTCGAGTCAAAATATTTTAAAGTTGGTCCGAGTTATTTTAATTATGGACCGGTTATTTGTATTTTTAAGTCAAAGGTCCAATTTTAAAGAAAATAGCCAGATGTTTTAAAATTGAGTCAAACTTTTAAAATAATTAAAGTTATGTTTATTTTTGAGTTTTAAGTCAAAATTGGGGCCTTTGGAATTTTAATTAAGTCAAAATTGATTTTGAGATTTTAATTTGGTCAAAATCGGTCTTTTGATCAAAATCGGCTTTTGGGGTCAAAATTGATTTATTTTAAAAGTCAAAATCGATTTTAATAAGTCCAAATTGATTTTAAGAAGTCAAAATTGATTTTAATTAGTCACAATTAGCATTGATTTTAAGAAGTCAAAATTTAAAGAAAATAGGCAAAAATTCTAAAAAGGGGTGAACATTCGTTTCATCGTCTGAGTTAAGAGTGATGTTTAGTCTAGAAGTAATGGGCCAGACTCATGAATCATTTCTTGACCGAAGTAGAAAAAATGTAGAAACCCGTAAATTTATAATTAGTTATATATGTAGTATGCTATGTACGTAAATATTTTTAAAGGAAAGAATTAATTATACATTAACGGGTTAAGCTTTTAAACTTGCATAATTTTACGAAATGCATGCATCATGGATGTTTCATGAATGTTAAAAGGCATGTTCTTTTAAAAGATAAAACCCGATGAATTGAAGTGATGTGGCAAAGTTTAATGATGGGAGCTAGCCGAGTAGCCGGGCCTGGGGATCCCCTGTTTTAATGTATGATTATGAGCCTATGGATCCATGTGATCACGACATGGTGAAGTGGAAAGCATAGAGGTGTGAAATATAGGGATCCTGGCTCGAGGTCGGGTGAACCACACCGCCACGTACGTTGGTTATTTCGACTGATCAGTCACACGTCCGCTCACATTCACTGATACGACTCATACGTTTTTCACGTTATGTTATGTCATGCCTTATGTATGTTTATGTTACGTATGTACGATATGAAATGTATGTAGCAATGTTTTAAGATCATGCACGTATTCATGTTTTTCGACTGATCAGTCACACGTCCGCTCACATTCACTGATACGACTCATACGTTTTTCACGTTATGTTATGTCATGCCTTATGTATGTTTATGTTACGTATGTACGATATGAAATGTATGTAGCAATGTTTTAAGATCATGCACGTATTCATGTTTTTAACGTTATTTTATTACAAGTGTGTGCATGCATGCGATTTTATTACTATGTACTTTGTTACGATATACGATCGAGAATGCTGGGCCTCTAGGCTCACTAGGTTTAAATGGTGCAGGTGATGATCCTGCTGAGTTTACACCGAATGGCGGTGAGGACATCTGAGTGCCTGTTGCAGCAGTACTCCTTGACCGCAGCAATGTTATTTTGAGTTGATACAGTTGGATGTTGGTTTTAAACGCGAGTGGCCACATCTGTTTGAATAGATGTTGCGTTTGTTTCCAGCAGTTAGTTGTTTGTGTTGTTTGTTCCAGTTATCTTGAACTTTTGATCTAGAGTCGTTGTTTGATTTCGAGGAAAAAATCCTGTTTTAGTGGGGGAGAGATGTGAGACCCGAAAAGATTTAAGGATTAATTGAGTTAACTAATCGGGTTTAGAACAAACCAGATTTGGCTTGAACAGATCTGGGATGTGCCATCTTTGAGTGGGTATGCTTGGTAAAGCTATCGGGTCCGTATTAGTACTTAGAAAAATTCTGGGAAGTTGGAGAATTTTGGTTGCAGCGATCAGATTCGAGGTTAGAATCTGGTATCGCTAAGCAGATGTGAGTACGCTAGTGTGTTTCTGTAGCGGGTCGCAAAACTACGCCGTTTGGATTAATTGGAACGACAGCGTTTTGGCTTAGCGGAGGAGACTCAGATGTGAGTTGCGCGTGTCTTCAGATAAGTAGGATCTGAGTGTTGCGATGCGACGCGTTTAGAATTTCAGATCCGAGTGGGAAATCAGTTTTGAGACTTAAGTGTCGATGGATACTGTTCATCAGATTTGACCTTTAAATAGAGGACTTTGTCTTCGTTCTTTATTATTCAAAAATTCGACACTTAGAATATTTCCCGATAGTGAATCATGTCGCGATACCCTAGCTACTGTTCATCGTAACTCTTTTTCTCCTATTGCCGGCGGTAGGCAGCTCTGATTGAAGTAAGAGTGGTAGTGCTGGACTCCTCTTGCTAAGACGTCTTTGTTTGGTACAGCGTGTAAGACTTGAAGGAGCTGGAGGTGGATCGCGAAGACATCTCCCTTCTGTAGTCTGTTAGCATAAGCGTCGGATTTCGTCTGTCGTTCAGGTAGCTTGCTGGGTTAGCGTTAAGATCCTACCTTGTGCTTTGTTTAGAGCCTTCTGTTGTGTTAGAAGGGTAGGATAGCGCTGGTTGAGTTCGTAAATCCCAGATTTGTAGTGTTTGTGCTTTCGATCCCTGAGTTAGCGTTGTGTTTTGCGTAGCAGGTTTTAGATCTGTGTTGCTCGGGACTTCGTCGTTGTAATTATAGCTCAGAATAATTTGTGCTTTGTTTAGAGCCTTCTGTTGTGTTAGAAGGGTAGGATAGCGCTGGTTGAGTTCGTAAATCCCAGATTTGTAGTGTTTGTGCTTTCGATCCCTGAGTTAGCGTTGTGTTTTGCGTAGCAGGTTTCAGATCTGTGTTGCTCGGGACTTCGTCGTTGTAATTATAGCTCAGAATAATTGAGGTACGGATGTGAGTTTGTTTTACATCTTT
>KV019621.1:394500-414081 GCA_001598015.1 Dorcoceras hygrometricum | reverse complement strand
GGAATTTAGGAAGTGCGACTTCCTAAAAGTCAACAGGGGTCAAATTGCGATTTCCCAAAGTTGAAGGGCTAAACTGCAATTTTGGACTAGGTGGTCAGAAAAATTGTTTTCGCATCATAATACTCAATTTTGGAAACTGTGTAGATCGGTCCAAACAGATCGTCGATCGGAGTTATGATGAAGCCACAGTGATGGAAATGAACCGAATGTTCATATGGACCTGGCCTGACCCAGGCCCATTGGGCCGGTCCAAGCCCATCACTAGTCTACATATGCATGGCCTAGGGTTGATGTATGACACACTACACAAACAAAAACCCTAGCCTCCAAGCGCCGCCCACCCCTCTCCTCCACGCCTCTCTCGGCCGCCGCCGCTTGCCGTGATCGGACTTGTTCCGATCACCTTGTCGTGGAGATTCAGTTCGTGGAAAATTCGTCAGCTCTTCTAGTGCATACTGACGAAGTAGTTCTGTTTCCAGTCGTGGACCGGATTAGGAGATCTACCGCCGCCTACCGTTGAAGTGCCAGATTCCCTGTGAATCTGGTCGGAGCCAGGCGCCTAGACGCCAGCAAGGTAACGCTCTAAAACATCCTATGTATGTTTTATTGCATTATATTTGTTATGTATTGAACGTTTCCGGGGCAAATTTTGAAACTTCCGCTGCGCCCCCGGGAACGGGATCCGGATCCGCCACTGCGCGAACAGTAGCATTCGCATTTTATCTATTGCGAGTTAACTGCTGTTTCTCAGTTGCTCTCCGTATTGGGGTTTGACCCCATGTCCCTCTGGGGCTGGTGTTTGTTTGCCTGTGTATGTTGTTCAGGTTTCCCAGGTTACTCAGCTGGTCGTGGTGTTGACTCAGCTGGAGGTGCCCAGGAGGTAGTTAGAGTATCCCAGTTAGCGCATAGCATATATGTATCTATACTAGTAGCTGGGGAGTGCCCTGTGCTTTGTTGTATCCTGTTGCATACTGTGGTTCTGGTATTTGATACATGCTATACTGTTGTACTATGATATTTTAAACTGGATATTTTGAGTATTGCAGTATTTTTAAATTATGTATCTTTCAGTCAGGCCAAAAGCGAAAATTTAACCACTATTTTTTTATTGCTTCCGCTATTGATTATTGCGTGGTTTTACTCTGATTGAGCACGAGGCCTGACATTTTTTGTATCAGAGCTTAAGCTGGGATAAGCTCAATTTCTTTGATCACACTTGACTCTAGGCACAGTGTTGCATGTTGCTTGTGCATGACTATGTGATTTGTTTGATTATGTGATATATCTGTTGCTGTGTGTCTTACCCTCTTAGTACCTTCATAGATGCCGCCTAGACGTAGGGGTAGAGGTAGAGGGCAGTCTCAGGAAGAGTTCAAGGGTCAGAACGAGGAGGTGCAACGTAGTGGACCTTTTCATAGACGCGATAGTCAGATTGAGGTAGATGAGCTGGCAGCCTGTGTGGACGACATGGAACTTGTGATGGCGAGGTTTCAGCGGATGAACCCTCAGATGTTTAAAGATGATGAGTCTAGTTCCGATGCAGAGTCCTGGTTGCAGCACATTACCCGGTTGTTTGACCGTGTCAGGTATGATGACGAGCATATGTTGAGTTTGGCTACGTTTCAGTTGAGGAGAGGGGCCGAGCGTTGGTGGAGAGGTGCTTCTCGTGCGCTAGAGGAGACTGGGGTAGGGGTTTTGTGGGACACTTTGATGAGTCTAGTTCCGATGCAGAGTCCTAGTTGCAGCACATTATCGGGTTGTTTGATCGTGTCAGGTATGATGACGAGCATAGGTTGAGTTTGGCTATGTTTTAGTTGAGGAGAGGTGCCGAGCATTGGTGGAGAGGCGCTTCGAGGACTCTAGAGGAGACATGTGTAGGGATCTCGTGGAGCAGCTTTTGTACTGCCTTCCGTCAGGAGTACGTTCCGGAATCCTTTGTGAACGCCAGGGAGCGTGAGTTTGATAACCTGGTGCAGGGGACTATGTTCGTGAGAGAGTATGCCCAGAGATTTTCTTCTCTTCTTGCGTATGTTCCGAATGTTTCTGGCCGAGAGAGGGCGAAGAGGAATAAGTTCTTGGAAGGGCTGAATGAAGAGTTGTATTCTTTGGTGTTGGCGGGTTCACCGACGAGTTATGCGGATGCGGTGGACAAGGCTATGGATATTGAGGAGGGACTGCAGAATCGTAGGTCTCGTGTTAGGCCTCAAGTGGTGCAAGGTAACCGTCCCGTGGTTTTGGGGATGAAACCTACCCAATCTGTGCAGTCATCCCATCCACCCTAGCAGCAAGTAGCCCAACAGTCTTGACACCAGAGGTTTAGGCCTCGTGGTCGTCAGTTCAAGAAGAAGTCAGATTCTAGTTCTCCTGGCTCAGTTAGTTTGAGCAGTAGTGGTTCCAAGGTCGAGTTTTGTGGCCAGTGTGGATGCAAGCATCCTACAACGCAATGTGTAGGTGTGCAAGGTTCGTGTAACATCTGGGATAGTGCGGACACTTTGCGAGAGTGTGTCCTTTGGCTGGGTCTCAGCATACCGCCGCCCCACCGCAGAGTCGAGGTGGATCGTCTCGAGGTCGTTCTTTTCCTGCTTCGCAGCAGAGGTTGGGAGAGCCTCAGTTTAGGCCGTTCTAGCAGCCTGGTCCTTCCGGTTTGGACAGTCTTCTCAGCCTCATTTTTCAGGACCTCAGTATGCCCAAGTGAATGCCATGACGAGGGAGAAAGCGGAGGGCACGCTAGGAGGAGGAGTGATCGCATGTACTTGTTTTGTATTTGATTTTCCTGCACGTGTGTTGTTTGATACAGGAGCATCACATTTGTTTATTGCTGATGCATTTGTGGTTGAGCATGGTTTTCATACCACTGTTTTGTGTGATGTTGTGTCTGTTGCGACTCCAGTCGGCACGAGCCTGTACTCCCAAGAGATCTTGTTGAATGGTATTCTTAGGTTTGGTGAGAACGTGTTGTTAGCCAACTTGATCAGGCTAGTGATGTGGGATTTCGATTGCATAGTGGGAATGGACGTGTTGTCTAGTTATAGGGCCACTGTGGATTGTTTCCACGGCATCGTGCTCTTTAGGCCCCGGTCTGGCAAGAAATGGAATTTCTATGGCCTAGATTCCCAGTCGAAGATTCCTTTAGTCTCTGCGATGAAGATGTTTTGCCTGTTGTCTTTGGAGAATGCTGGATTTATGATCTATGCTTTAAAATGCATCTTCTTCTTCATGCGTAGAGCTTAGTGACGTTCCCGTAGTTCACCATTTCCCTGATGTGTTTTCGGAGGAGATTCCTGGCTTTCCTCCGAAGAGGGAGATAGACTTCAGCATTGAGTTGGTACCTAGTATAGCTCCTATCTCTCGAGCTCCGTATCGTTTAGCGCCTGTTGAATTGAGGAAACTTAAGGTTCAGCTTGGTGACTTGTTGGAGAAGGGCTTTATTAGGCCGAGAGTGTCACCGTGGGGAGCGCCTATCTTGTTTGTAAAGAAGAAGGATGGGTCGATGAGGATGTGCATCGACTTTAGACAGTAAGGCGAAAGTGAAGAACAAGTACCCTTTTGCCGAGGATCGATGACTTGTTTGTTCAGCTTCAGGGTTCGACTGTGTTTTCTAAAATCTATATGCGTTCAGGGTAACATCAGTTGCTCATTCGAGAGCAAGATGTTGCGAAAATTGATTTTCGTACGAGGTACGGGCATTATGAGTTTTTGGTTATGCCTTTTGGTTTGACGAATGCCCCAGCAGTTTTCATGAACCTGATGAATCGAGTCTTTAAAGAGTTCATCGATCAGTTTGTGATTGTGTTTATCGATGATATTTTGGTGTACTCGAAGACTCCGATGCAGCACAAGGAGCATTTGAAGTTGGTTCTTCAGACGCTTCGAGACTCGCAGTTGTATGCTAAGTTTTCTAAGTGCGAGTTTTGGTTGATTGTGTTTCTGGGTCATGTTGTTTTAGCTGTAGGTATTTCTGTGGATCCCAGTAAGGTAGAGGCTGTTGTTAACTGGGAGCGTCCCAATAATGTTGCTGAGATTCGTTGTTTCTTGGGTTTGGCTGGCTATTATAGGCGTTTTATAGAGGGATTCTCTAGTATAGCTAAGCCAATGACGCAGTTGACTCATAAATAGGTTTGTTTGGACTGAGCAGTGTGAGAACAGTTTTCTGTTGCTCAAAGAGAAGCTAATTTCTGCGCCTGTGTTAGCTCAGCCGTCTGGTTCAGGTGGTTTTGTGGTTTGTGCAGATGTTTCCTTGAATGTATTGGGTTGTGTATTGATGCAGAATGGTCGAGTCATTGCGTATTCTTCTCGTCAGTTGAAACCGCATGAGACTCGTTACCCATTCATGACTTAGAGTTGGCAGCAGTGGTTTTTGCCTTGAAGATTTGGCGCCACTATCTCTATGGCGAGCAGTTTGTGGTGTATTCGGACCACAAGAGCCTTCAGTATCTGTTTTCTCAGTCAGATTTGAATTTTGCCTTGAAGATTTGGCGCCACTATCTCTATGGCGAGCAGTTTGTGGTGTATTCGGACCACAAGAGCCTTCAGTATCTGTTTTCTCAGTCAGATTTGAATATGAGACAGCATAGATGGATGGAGCTGCTAAAGAATTTTGATTGTGAGATCCAATATCAGCCTGGGAAAGTAAATGTAGTTGCTGATGCATTGAGCAGAAAGGCTCAAGTGGCGATGCTGGCTTCGTTGCAGATTTCGAAAGTCCATGAGCATCTAAGCACTACTGGTTGGCGATTTTACCCAGGTGAGGATTATGTTGTGGTGTCTTATTTCCAAGTTGAGCCAAAGATTGTTGCGAGCATTAGAGCAGCTCAGAGGACCGATCCATCCATCCATGAGTTGAAGCTGAAGGTTAGAGCTGGACAGTTAGAGGATTACACTGTCTCGTCTGATGGTTGTTTGAGGTTTCGTGACAGGTTGGTTGTGCCAAATCTGATTGATTTGAAGGAGGAGATCTTGAGAGAAGCGCATTGTAGTAGACACAGTGTTCATCCTGGTACAAGGAAGATGTATCATGCCTTGAAGCAGCATTACTGGTGGGCAGGTTTGAAGAGTGATGTTGCTGATTTTGTAGCCCGTTGTCCGAATTGTCAGCAAGTCAAGGCTGAAAGGATGAGATCTGGTGGTTTGTTGCAGAGTTTGGAGGTTCTCCAATGGAACTGGGAGCATATAGCAATGGATTTTGTGACACATTTGCCTCGTTCCAGTCGAGGGTGTGATGCTGTGTGGGTTGTTATAGACAGATTGTCGAAGTCTGCTCACTTCATTCCCTACAACATGACGTATTCTTTGAAGAAAATGGCGAAGCTGTACATAGATTTTGTGGTGCGATTGCATGGTGTGCCTGTTTCTATCGTTTCTGATCGTGATCCGAGGTTTACTTCCAGGTTTTGGAAGAGTTTGCAAACAACTTTGGGTAGCAGATTGGCGATGAGTACATCGTATCATCCCCAAACAGATGGTCAATCTGAGAGAACTATCCAGATTTTAGATGATATGTTAAGAGCTGTTGTGATGGATTTTAGTGGTAGCTGGCAAGATTCGTTGTCTTTGGTTGAGTTTTCTTACAATAACAGCTATCATGTCATGATTGGTATGACACCATTTGAAGCTTTATATGGCAGGAAGTGTAGATCGCCTGTGTGTTGGGAAGAAGTGAGGGATAAGAAGCTGTCTTGTCCAGAATTTGTACAGATGAGGGATCAAGTGGATCTGATCCGCCAGCGAATGAAAGCTGCACAGGATCGCCAAGCCGGTTTTGCGAACAGAAGGCGTAGACCTTTAGAGTTTCAGGTTGGTGATCTGGTTTTCCTGAAAGTTTCTCCTTTTTGCAGTGTTATGAGATTTGGTCTCAAGGGAAAGTTGGCTCCTCGTAATGTTGGACCATATGAGATTGTTGAGAGAATTGGTCCTTTGGCTTATCGGCTATTTTTGCCGCCAGATCTGTCCTCATTACATGATGTTTTTCATGTGTCTATGTTGAGGAAGTATGAGCCAGATCCGTCGCATGTGCTAAGGACTGACGAGGTGGAGCTAGATCGAACTTTGAGTTATGTGGAATACCCCGCGCAGATCTTGGATAGAAAATAGAATCAGCTGAGGAACAAGACCATTCCTTTGGTGATGGTTCAGTGGAGCAAACATGGTAGAGAAGAAGCTACGTGGGAACTTGAAGAGAAAATGCAACGCGAGTGGCCACATCTGTTTGAATAGATGTTGTGTTTGTTTCCAGCAGTTAGTTGTTTGTGTTGTTTGTTCCAATTATCCAGAACTCTTGATCTAGAGTCGTTGTTTGATTTCGAGAACGAAATCCTGTTTTAGTGGGGGAGAGATGTGAGTTAAGGATTAATTGAGTTAATTAATCGGGTTTAGCACAAACCAGATTTGGCTTGAACAGATCTGGGATGAGCCATCTTTGAGCTGGTATGCTTGGTAAAGCTATCGGGTCCGTATTAGTACTTAGAACAATTCTGGGAAGTTGGAGAATTTGGGTTGCAGCGATCAGATTCGAGGTTAGAATCTGGTATCGCTAAGCAGATGTGAGTACGCTAGTGTGTTTCTGTAGAGGGTAGCGCAACTACGCCGTTTGAATTAGTTGGAACTACAGAGTTTTGGCTTAGCGGGGGAGACTCAGATGTGAGTTGCGCGTGTCTTCAGATGATTAGGATCTGAGTGTTGCGATGAGACGCGTTTAGCATTTCAGATCCGAGTGGGATATCAGTTTTGAACTTAAGTGTCGGTGGGTACTGTTCAATAGATTTGAGCAGATTTGACCTTTAAATAGAGGACTTTGCTTTCGTTCTTTATTATTCAGATTCGACACTTAGAATATTTCCCGATAGCGAATCCTGTCGCGATACCCTAGCTACTATTCACCGTAACTCTTTTTCTCCGATTGCCGACGGTAGGCAGCTCTGATTGAAGTAAGAGTGATAGTGCTGGACTCCTCTTGCTGAGACGCTTCGTTTGGTACAGCTTGTGGAAGCTTGCGTCAAGCTTGGAGAGGTTCGCGAAGACATCTCCCTTCTGTAGTCTGTTAGCATAAGCGTGGCTTTGCTTCTGCCGTTCAGGTAGCTCGTTGGGTAAGTGCAAAGATCCTACCTTGTGCTTCGTTTAGAGCCTTCTGTTGTGTTAGAAGGGTAGGATAGCACTGGTCGAGTTTGTAGCTCCCAGTTGTAGTTTCTGTGCTACTGTCCCTGAGATTTTGTGCGTTGTTGCTTAGCAGGTTTTGGATCTGTGTTGCTCGGGACTTCGTTGTAGTAATTGTAGCTCAGAAGAGTTGAGGTACGGATTTGAGCTTGTTTTACAGCGTTGAATTGGGCATGGATATTATGTGTGCTGCTGTGTATGCTTCGATGCTGTTGTTGCTTGCCTCTGTTGTGTTGTTATCTTCAAGCTGTCATTGCATACACGCATTATTCATGTTGCATTCAGATCTTGTTTAGCCGCGCCTTGTTATCTTGAGTTGTGCGTACCAGGATGCTTGTTTTGAGGACGAGCGTGTAACTCCCGTATACCTCATCTCCCTGCTGGGATCTGTTAGCCACTATGAGCGGAGTGAGTAGCTCCCACATCTCATGATTTGGGCAACAGCAGGTTGAGCTGTGTTCTGCATCTGGTGCCGTATGTTGAGACGAGTGGGTAGCTCCCATATACTCACACACCCCGTGGCCACAGTTGTTCAGTTGATCTGATTCTTTGTTGAGCAGCTGTTGAGATCCTTTGGCACCCTGATTTCGGTTGTAGCCTTGTTCTCATGCATAGCATTCGCATTTTATCTATTGCTAGTAAACTGCTGTTTTTCAGTTGCTCTCCATACTGGGGTTTGACCCCATGTCCCTCTGGGGCTGGTGTTTGTTTGCCTGTGAATGTTGTTCAGGTTTCCCAGGTTACTCAGCTGGTTGTGGTGTTGACTCAGCTGGAGGTGCCCCAGAAGGTGGTTAGAGTGTCCCAGTATAGCATATATGTATCTATACTAGTAGCCGGGGAGTGCTCTATGCTTTGTTGTATCCTGTTGCATACCGTGGTTCTGGTATTTGATACATGCTGTACTGTTGTACTGTGATATTTTAAACTGGGATATTTTGAGTATTGCAGTATTTTAAATTATGTATCTTTCAGTCAGGCCAAAAGCGAAAATTTAACCACTATTTTTTTATTGCTTCCGCTATTGATTATTGCGTGGTTTTACTCTGATTGAGCACGAGGCCAGATAGGAGTCATCCCGACGAAGATCCTCCGATGCTTAAGTCAGCTCGGGTGATCGAGAGTATATAGATAATGTCGAGAATGAGTCTGCTGAATGTGTCTGAAAAATGAGAATATACCTGGGTATTTATAGGCGAGCAAAGTGGTTATGTAACGCCCAAAAATCCCGATTACGTGAGAATGAGTGCATGACTAGGGGAAAAATTGTTTTTAGGAAAATTATGTGTCATTTTAGGTGATTAAGTGATGATTTTATGCTTTATGATGTTCATGTCATTTTATTATCCTGTTTGAGTTCCGGATGCGTGGACGAGACTGGGGACGACCGAGGTTCAATTTTAATTGAAATATTTAAGCCCTCATATTTTTAAGAGCAAAATTTTATTATTTTAAGCATCATTTATTAAAAAAAAAGATTTTTATGTATGTTTGTCAAGGGGGAACCCGTTTTTCGCCTATACGGGCTATTTTAATGAACTTTACTACATTTTAAAAATTTGAGGATTTTATATTACGAAAATTAGAAGTTTAAAATTTAAACTTTGAGTTTTAATTAGAAAATTTAGGAAAAACTCTTTTATTTTCCTAATTATAATCCTTCGAGGGGTCTTTTGGTACACTACTCATTATTTCAACACCCTAATTTCGAAAACTCTCCTCCTCCCCCAAGCCCCACGCCGACACCTCCCTTCTCCCTCAAGCTCCATCAAATTTTGTTGGTGATTTCAAGGTTTTTCGTCCCAATCTCGAGTCCTCTGCTCCGGTAACGTGTATTACTCGTAGTTCTTCAGTCAAGGCACGCTTTATTCTTCCTTTTCTTACCATTTAAATCATATTATACTGCTTTCAAATGATGTTGTATGATTTGTATGCGTTATGTTACGATCTAAATTTGTCGTTTTAGATCCATGCATGTATCACGATTTTTTAACACATACTTGGGCGGTTCATAGGGCTGAGGGTCGGTTCAAGGAGGTCTAGTGGGGGTCCAAGGCTAGGTGGGGAGGCGGCTCAACCTCCTGATCGAGCCAAGGTTGGGGCGACACAACCGCACCGTACGTGCGGCGCACGGACGCTGCATTTTTGTGTCTCGTCCGAACCATGCAGCCCATGGTTTGAGCCGACCGGACCTGGGGGTGGTCCTGCCGACGGGGTTCTGGCCAAGGGCGGCCAGAACAGTGCGAACGAAGGGAAGAAGTAGCAGGTGGCTAGGCGGCGGTGGCTAGGGTTTTGCGTGAGTGGTCTGGTTCGATTGGGCCTGCTGGGTCTGTCCAACTGGATCGGGTCGATTCAGTCGAGGGTCGGGTCAAATTATTTTAAATCGGGTCCGAGTTATTTTATTTCTGGATCGGATATTTTTATTTTTAAGTTTAAAGTCCGATTTTAAGCGTAAATGGTCAAAATATTGTAAGTCAACTTTTAAAGTCAAAATCCCCTTTAGTTATGGGCTTAATAAGTTGTATTAAACTTTAAAGCTAGATTTTTTAATTTATGGGACTGATATTATAGCAACTTTTAATGTCTGATTTCTAAGTTATAGGACCGATTAATTTTAACAATTTTGAAATGTAATATTTAGTTTATTGGGCCAAGTTGAGTTTTGGGTTAAGTTACATCTTAAGATCAGGTCTAGGCTTTGGGCTTATAATTATTGGGCCAGTCACTTGAACCAGTCCTTGACCGGGGGTGGAAAAAAAATGTAGAAGTCCATAAATATATATTTAATTATACATGTATTATTTTACGTATATGATTATATATTTGTTTAAAGGAAATTAAATATATATTGATGGACTAAGCCTTTTAAATTTCATTTTTATGACGTAAACGCATCATAAAATCTTTATGAAATGTTAAGGAATGAAAGGAAAGAAAATATTTTTGAGGGATTGAAGTGGTTTGTGGCAAGTAATGCTTAGCGGAATCGGGATGCCGGGCCCGATGAACCTCTGTTAATGTTATAATGAGCTTATAGATCCATGTGTTCACGGTATGGTGAAGTGGCAGCATAGAGGTGTGAGGGATGCCGAGGTAAGGTCGGGTGAACCACATCGCCACGTACATTGGTTTTTATGATTGATTAATCGTTAATATAATGACCCACACATCATGGATACGACTCACACGTCTTTTATGTTATGTTATGTACATGTCTCATTATGTTATGATATACAATTATGTACTGTTACGAGTGCTTTTTAGCCATGGTGCTACCCCGTGACCACTCAGATCGCTCGCTGCAGCTGCTACCACGTGACCACTCTGATAGTCCGCTGCAGCTGCTACCCCATGATCACTCAGATTCTTGCACTTATCTTATTAGACATGTTCAGTTTTCCGCAACATTTTACTTACTCTGATTTTTAAGCCAGTATGAATGATTTAACCTTTTGAGATATCTATGTTTAAAAGTGATGTTGAGGAAAGATTATTAAGGGTTGAAATTTATATATTTAAAGAATGTTTATTCCGCATTTTATTTCAAAAAAAAAATTCTAGAGTACGGTTCGTTTTAGTTGATATCAGAGCGGTGGTTTTGGTGGGGTACTAGCCTGCTACGTGGACGTCGGTTTGCACTGCCAGTCTGTAAGTTTTAGGGTTTTATGATTCATATTTATTTTCACATGATGCATGTTCTATTTCTGCATTGATTTTATCTTAGGAGTTTAAGAGTTAGACGCTTAGTCATATACTTGGATTTACGTGAAGGGTTTTGTGTGCCAGTATGCCTCCCAGACATGCTAGAGATCAGCAAGATGATGATGCACCTCCTCATCCCCCACCTCCGCAGATGACGTCGTATGAGAGGGCTAGCGTGGACATGCTAGTCGGGATCACGAAGATGCTAGAGAGGCAGTTGGAGTGATCCGGGAAGTCTCATGAGGAGGACGTGGCTGAGAGGTTCGGCAAGTAGGGACCCAAGGAATTTGCTGGGACTACAGATCCGGTAGTGGCTGAGGAGTGTATCCGTTCCCTGGAGATCATTTTTTCCTATATGGGCCTTCAGAATGCTGACAGGGTTAGATGCGCGATCTTTATGATGAAGAGAGATGCAACACTTTGGTGGGAGGGTGCCGTGGTTGGATTGGTTTTGGAGGACCTGATCTGGGAGAGGTTTAAGGTCGTCTTCTTCGAGAAGTACTTCACAGCGGACGCCCGGAATTAGCTGATTATGGAGTTCATGTGTATCCGCCGGCGAGACAAGTCTGTAACCGAGTATGTCCGGGAGTTTGAGTGAGGGTGTCACTTTGTGCCCTCGATCATGCTGGTAGAGAGTGAGAAGTTGAGGCAGATCACTGATGGGCTGAGACCAGACATCCGCCACGATGTCAACATGGTGGACGTGACGACGTACATGGAGGCAGTTAACCGAGCTTACCGGTCGGAGAGGGGTCGGAAGGACATGAGGGATGACTTTCAGCAGAAGTGGCAGTTGCAGCAGCTCGCCAGGGGTCAGTTTTCGCAGCAGCCAACGAAGAGACCATATCAGGGGCCTCCTAATGGCCCAACTCCTCAGGTGTCACAACAACACAGACCATAGGGTTAGCAGAGGCCGCAGCAGCAAGGCGCCAGTGCGCCTAGACCTGGAGGGACGCCAGTGTGCAAGGAGTGCCATAAGCAACATCCAGGGCCGTGCATGGTAGGATCAGGCAGGTGTTACCATTGTAAGGAGCCGGGGAATATTTCTATGGATTGCCCTAAGAAGAGACAGTCCATGGGGCGTGTTTATGTGATGCAGGCGGAGGCTGCAGATTCATACACGACACTGCTCATAGGAATTCTCTTTTGGAATTTCCATCGTTTCCATGATCTTGGAATTTTGGTAGTTGATGTGTTCTGAATTGCATGTTGAGTAGAGTATCTTTAGAAGACTCTATGCCTTAGGTTGCTGGGTTGAATCTAAGTAGAACTGTTAGACCTTCTAGGACTTGCCTTGAGAATTGAGACGGGTAGGGCTAGCAAACCTAGAAATCTGTTAGGCATCTAAACTGTTTATTTAGATCCAAATCGATTGTAAACGCATGTCTGTGTTGACGTTTCGATTTCAGGCAGGATCCGTGTTTTAGGTGTCACCACCATTTCCTTGCTAGATTCAAGAGCGACTCACTCGTTCATCTCGAGTGCATTCATTGAGAGGGTGAACATTACCCCGGAGAGCTTGGGTGTGGCTCTCGCAGTGACGATCCCGTCAGGGCAGGAGTTATCGATGGCCAGTGTGGTTCAGGGATTGGTGATGATGTTTCAGGATCATGCAGTCAGGGCAGATTTGATCGTATTGCCGATGCAGGGATTCGACCTCATTATAGGGATGGATTGGCTGATTGAGTATGGAGCAGTGATTGACTTCCATCAGAGGTCAGTGACAATCAGGCCGCCAGGGCAGGAGAATTTTCCCTTCGAGGCAGTGAAGGGACAGCGGAAGCCCAGATTTATCTCTTTTCTGTAGGCTAGGAAGCTAGTTGAGCTTGGATGTCAGGCGTTATTAGCCAGTGTCACCACCTTGGTGGATTCAGCAGGCCCTTCACTGTCTAAGGTGGAGGAAGTAAGGGAATTTACAGATGTTTTTCCCAATGACGTTGTGGGAGTTCCATCGGAGCGAGAGGTGGAGTTTTCTATTGAGCTGGTTCCAGGTACAGTTCCCATCTCTAGGGCACCTTATCGACTGGCCCCTACCGAGATGAAGGAACCGAATGAGCAGATTCAGGAATTGCTCGACAAGGGATTTATTCGCCCTAGCTTTTCTCCATGGAGCGCACCAGTACTGTTCGTGAAGAAGAAAGATGACAGTATGAGGTTGTGCATTGCCTACCGGGAGTTGAACCAAGTTACAGTGAAGAACAAGTACCTACTCCCGAGGATCGAGGATTTGTTTGATCAGTTGCAGGGAGCTTCAGTTTTCTCCAAGATTGATTTGAGATCTGGGTACCATCAGTTACGGGTCAGAGAGGAGGACGTGTCCAAAAATTATTTCGAACGTGTTACGGACACTACGAGTTTTTGGTGATGTCGTTTGGACTGACGAATTCTCCAGCGATCTTCATGGATTTGATGAACCAGGTCTTCAGACATTACATAGACCAATTCATCATCGTATTCATCGACGACATCTTAGTATACTCGAGGAGCTTAGAGAAGCATAGACAGCATTTGCAGATCGCACTTCAGACGTTGAGAAAGCACGGATTATATGCTAAGTTCAGCAAGTGCGAGTTTTGGCTTGAACATGTGGCGTTTTTGGGGCATATCATTTCTAGAGATGGGATTTCAGTCGATCCATCGAAGATGGAGGCAGTACAGAACTGGGGGATTCCAAAGAATGCAGCAGAGATTCGCAGTTTCTTGGGTTTAGCCGGATATTACCGCAAGTTCATCAATGACTTCTCTTCGATTTCAGTGCCCTACATCCCTGACCAATAAGATTGCGAAATACGTTGGAGTCCCGAATGTCAGAGGAGCTTCGATCAGTTGAAAGAGGCCCTCACTTCAGCGCCAATATTAGCGATGCCTGTGGAGTAGGAGGAGTTTGTAGTGTATACAGATGCTTTCCTGAGAGGTTTAGGTACAGTCTGATGCAGGGTGGCAGAGTCATTGCGTATGCGTCGAGACAGCTAAGAGTTATGAGCAGAACTATCCGACGCATGATCTGGAGCTTGCAGTAGTGTTCGCACTGAAGATTTGGAGACACTACTTGTACGGTGAGAAGTGTCAGATTTTCACCAATCATAAGAGCCTCAAGTACTTCTTTATCCAGAAGGAGTTGAATATGAGGCAACACAGATGACTGGAGTTAGTTAAGGACTATGATTGTGACATTAACTACCACCCGGGTAAAGCTAATGTGGTATCAAACGCTTTGAGCCGAAAGACTTCGGTAGTGGCATGCTTATCAATCGAGCGACCACCGCAGACGAAGATTCAGAAATTCGGGTTGGAGTGTTATTCAGGGGGCTGTGCACCTAGCCTAGCAGCACTCACAGTTCAGCCGACTCTTTGAGATCGGATTAGGGACGGCCAGGCCACAGACGAGCAGTTACAGCAGTGGAGACAGAGAGATGAGGCCAGAGTCCGGGGTTTGTATACAGTCGAGGATGGGATCGCTTGTTTCAAGGGTCGTATATGGGTGCCGAATATGAGCATTTGAAAGCTGAGATTTTATCAGAGGCCCATGCATCGACGTACTCCATTCACCCAGGGAGTACGAAGATATACAGAGATTTGAAGACTCTTTACTGGTGGCCAGGGATGAAGAAGGACATCGGGTGATTCGTATCCGAGTGTTTGACCTGTCACCAGGTCAAGGCAGAGCACCAGTGACCAGTAGGGTTACTACAGCCGCTCCCTATCCCTGAGTGGAAATAGGAGAATATTACGATGGATTTTGTGGTTGGATTACCCAGGAGTCCTAGACAACGATTTGGGTGATTGTGGATAGACTCACCAAGTCCGTGCATTTCTAACCGGTGAAGACTACTTTCACCTTGACGCACTATGTAGAGTTATACATTAGAGAAATTATTAGGCTTCACCACATACCAGTCTCTATTGTGTCAGATCGGGACACCAGGTTTACATCTGCATTTTGGAGGAGCTTGCACGTCGCGTTGGGGACTAGGCTATCATTCAGTACAGCTTTTCACCCACAGACAGATGGCCAGTCGGAGAGAGTCATCCAGATTCAAGATGATTTTCTGAGAGCATGTGTGTTAGAATTTCAGGATACATGGGATTCTAAATTGCCCTTGGTAGAGTTCACATACAATAACAGCTTTCAGGCGTCGATTGGGATGGCTCCGTATGAGGCTCTGTACAGGAGAAGGTGTAGGTCTCCTGTGCACTGGGACGAGTGTTGGATCTGTTTCTACAGATCAGAATCTAAGTTTTGATTCACATAAAATCTGCTTCTATTGTACTAACGCTCTACTTGACATGCGCAGCTTGCTTAGACTGGAGTAGACGTGAAGATATCCAAACTGGAACAGTGAGGGGACGCCTGAGTTGGACTGGTCAAAGATATCTAGCTGGAACAGTAAGGGAACGCCCAAGCTGGTACAAATGTTTACTTCAGAAGTGCAGGAAATACCAAGCTGGTTCACTGGCTTGGAGTTGGAAGCAGCACGAAGATCAAGCGCAGAAAATGAAGATCAGGGTTCAAGCGTAGAATGTTGAAGTGAAGAACGGCTCAAGCACAGATCAAGTGCAGTATATAAGTGTGGTGTTCAAGTGCAGATTTGTATACAAGTGCGGTGATCAAGTGCAGGTTTGATCACATAACGCACTTGTAACCAGTTCATCATAACTTGGGAATACTGAGTCTAAACTGGGTATTATATCCCAAAGAAGATGAGATATATTCACTGGAGCTGGATTGCAGCCCAACCAGTGAAAGAAAGGTGTGCTTGTCGATGGTTTGGATAAGGTGTCTGAATGGACCAAGTGAACAAGCAAGCACACAATGAATCTTGACGAGAAAAATAGAGCCGAGCTGGTAAACCGGATCAGAGAAGAGAAAACCTGATCAAGGATCCCAGAAGATGGATGCTTATGGGGAAGATGATGATGAAGGAGTTAGCGAGCGCGAACAATGTCGACGCCTGTGATAACGTGAAGGCGGAGACATGAAGAAAGACTCCTCTAAAGAAGCAACCAGCTTGGAAGGAAACCTGTTGAGAAACCAGCTCAGTGAAGCAACCTGCTGAGTATGATGAACAAGGTGGCTTAGAGCAGCTCAAGAGCAGATGAGAAGAGAGCAGCTCGAAATAGAAACCAGCTCAGATAGAACAGTAGCAGATGCCATCAAATCTACGAGCTGGTGATCCAAGCTGGTTAAGGTCAAACCAGCTCAGCTAACAAAGCTGAAGTCGTCTAAATTCAAGAGCAGAAATTAGATAAAACAACAAGCAAAGCGATTTGAATACAAGACATTACGCAGACTACTTTTCAGTATTCAAATCGATTTACTGAGATATCTTCTCAAAATACAATGCTCACGTGCTAAAAGCCAAATAGCCTGCAGAAACATTAAAAGCAAAGGACACAAAGTATAACCTTGCCAGAACCTTTTCAGAAGAATTATCAACGGTTGGAAAGATGTGTCCAACGGGCGAAATCTGCACATGGCTATTTATATGAAGAAGACGATGAGCAGAAAGGTGTGAGAGAACCAGGCGCATACAATAGAAGAAGAGCGCAAAATCAAAGAGCGAAGTGTTGTGCGAACCAAAATGTAAAGATTAGAAAGCACAACACAGGCTCTGGGAAGACATTGGTGAAACCAGCTCAGACTAGGAGCACTTCCCAGTGTGTGAGAATACATTTGGAGAGAACCAGGACGCATACAATAGAAGAAGAGCGCAAAATCAAAGAGCGAAGTGTTGTGCGAACCAAAATGTAAAGATTAGAAAGCACAACACAGGCTCTGGGAAGACATTGGTGAAACCAGCTCAGACTAGGAGCACTTCCCAGTGTGTGAGAATACATTTGAGATTGAACACACACTGTATATTTTTCACACACAGATTCACTCACATATGAGAGCTGAGAGCTATATTGTTGAGTTGAGTGAATCAATTTGAAACTCTCCATTGTAGTCTTTGGACAGACACGTTAAACAAGTCTAGTTGTATTTCGCACTGATACGTTAAAAAGTGTGTGTTGTCTTTCGCACTGAGACGTTAAAGAAGTGTGTGTAGCCTTTCGCAATGAGGCATTAAAGAAGTGTTGTTAGTCACACAGCTTGCGCGCTTAGTTTGCAGTGGTCGAGGCTAGGAGTTTTTGCGGCTGCAGATCGTAGGAGTGGATTGCAGCGGGGGCCGTTGTAATCAAAGTCTTCTAGTGGATCCTTCCCATTGCGGAAGAAGGAGAGACGTATGAGAGTTTGCTCCGAACTTCCATAAACAAATCAGCGTATTCTTTACTGCTTTACTGCATTCATACATACGCACTGCATATTTCTAACTGAGCATAAAACTGTTTAAATGAGATTTCGAATCTAAGAGTGCAGTTTGAGTTATTTCCGCATGATTTAAATTCATTACTCAATCTGTATCTCGGTTCACAAATATTCAAGAACATTGAGCTATTGCAGCTCAAGCTAAATAACCAGATCGCTTGCACTTTCATCGAGCTGGTTGGAACAACCAGCTGGAACCAAGCTCTTGCACTGCGCTGGTTTAGCACTGAGCTGATTCAACTATAATGCGATTCGATTTCAGCATCCAGCTGGAACCCGCTTAGTGACAGTAGTCTGATTTCAGCGTCCAGCTAAATCCAGCGTCTTTCACAAGATCTTGTTATTCCCTCTAAGCATGGTTATTGACCAAATAACTTTCATAGACTAACAGAGGGTAAAATTGTTCCCAACAAAGAGGTTGGCGAGAGAGTATTGACTGGACCAGAGATGATGCAGCAGACAACGGACATTGTGACCAAGATACGAGATCGAATGAGGACAACTCAGATTCGTCAGAAGAGTTATGTCGATCGTAGACGATGAAATCTGGAGTTGGCGGTAGGGGATCACATATTCGTGAGGATATCGCCCATAAAGGGCATGATGCATTTTGACCGAAGAGGCAAGCTCAATCCGAGATTCATTGGACCATTCGATATTTTGGAGAGGGTCAGTATGTTGGCTTATCGGGTAGCAATACCACCCAGTCTATCAGCAGTGCATAATGTGTTCTATATTTCGATGCTTCGGAAGTATGTCCCAAATCCGTCGTATGTGTTAGACTTTGAGTGGCTTCAGTTAGCACCAGATCTATCTTTTGAGGAGCGACCAGTTCAGATCTTGGCACGAGAGGAGCACAGGCTTAGAGCGTGGAGTATTCCGATGGTCAAGGTCCAATGGCAAAATCACTCAGAGAATGAGGCTACTTGGGTGACCGAGGCCGATATGCGGAGGAACTATCCTGAGCTTTTCGATACGTAACTTAATTTCGAGAACGAAATTTCTATAAGGAATGGAGAGTTGTAATGCCCAGAAATCCTGATTACGTGAGAATGAGTGCATGACTAGGGGAAAAATTGTTTTTTAGGAAAATTATGTGTCATTTTAGGTGATTAAGTGATGATTTTATGTTTATGATGTTCATGTCATTTCATTAGCCTGTTTGAGTTCCGGATACGTGGACGAGACTGGGGAAGACCGAGGTGAAATTTTATTTGAAATCTTTAAGCCCTCATATTTTCAAGAGCAAAATTTATTATTTTAAGCAGCATTTATGAAAAATAATATGTTTGTCAAGGGGAACCCGTTTTTCGCCTATACGGGCTATTTTAATTAACTTTACTACATTTTAAAAATTAGAGGATTTTATATTACGAAAATTAGAAGTTTAATGTTTAAACTTTGAGTTTTAATTAGAGATTTAATTAGTGGAGGCTAATGAGATAAAAACTCTTTTATTTTCATAATTAAAATCCTTGGATGGGTCTTCTGGTACACTACTCATCATTTCAACACCCTAATTTCAAAAACCCTCCTCCTCCCCCAAGCCCCACGCCGTCACCTCCCTTCTCCCTCAAGCTCCATCGAATTTTGTTGGTGATTTCAAGGTTGTTTGTCCTAATCTCGAGTCCTCTGCTCCGGTAACACGTATTACTCGTAGTTCTTCAGTCAAGACACGCTCTATTCTTTCTTTTCTCACCATTTAAATCATATTATGTTGTTTTCGAATGATGTTGCATGATTTGTATGCGTTATGTTACGATCTACGTTTGTCGTTTTAGATCCATCCATGTATCACGATTTTTAACACGTACTTGGGCGGTTCATAGGGCTGAGGGCTGGTTCAAGGAGGTCCAGTGGGGGTCCAAGGTGTTGGGGATCCGGATCCACCCCCCGGCTAGTTTACGCCAATCCGGTCCACGACCAGATCCGAGACTCCTTCGTCAGGCTGCACTAGAAGCCCTGACGAGATCAGCACGAACGAATACTCCTCGAAAAACTGGGCCGGAACGTTTTCCGGCGAAGTTGGCGGCGGCGGCGGACGGCGGCGGGCGGCGCACGGCGGCGGCGTGAGTGAAGAAGGGAGGGAGGCGGCGTGCACTTAGGTTTTAGGGTTATGAGAGCTTATTGTATGAAGTGTGGGATTAAGTCTCTTAATCAACATTAAATAGAGTGTTGGACTTGGACCGGCCCAACGGGCCCGGGTCCAACAATGAACATTCAGTTCATCTCCACCACCGAGACTTCATCGTAACTCCGATCGCCGATCAGATCGGACCGATCGACTCAGTTTCCAAAACTGAATAATATGATCTGAAAAACCATTTTTCAGAACCCCAGTGCAAAAAGACCGTTTTGCCCCTCAACAGCGGGAAACCTCGGTTTGACCCCTGTTGACTTTTAGGAAGTCGCACTCCCCAAAA